>DWQW01003343.1:0-22980 GCA_018249695.1 Heliconius erato demophoon
AATAAATAAATATATCTAAAATGGCAAAATATTTGACTTATCTATAAAATTGTATTTTTAAAACGTATTCAAAGTAGCGGGACAAGAAAAGACTCAAAATGTACACTTTTTCTGATTATGACCCATAATTCATTTTAAAAAATCATCAGGATTAGACCCTACTACTCATATCCTATTAATATGTAAATTTAATTAATAACAGCAGTCGTTAACAAAATGTGACACAACGTAAATACAGTATGGTAGGTACCGTATAAATTCTATAATGTGTACTGTACACGCGATAGTCGAAGTTACTTTTAGGATGAGTTTACATCAGAGACCAGCGTTTTAATATTATAAGTATTATATTAAAAAATCGGTCTTGGCGCAAAAGTACAAGCGTGAGACATTAAACGCGACGTGTTGTTATTCTATTTTGTCTTCAAAAAATGAAATATTTAATTATATTATTATAATTATTTAATTTTATTTTTCTCACCCTGGTAACGAGGCAAAGCGAGGCGTTGAGTTCCGTCGCTCAGCAAGTAGATTTCAGGGGATCAGATGTGAGTGGAGTATTTTAGCACTAAGTTCCTAGGTTCCTTCTGCCTACCATGGAACTGTGAAGATAAAATAAGTATTATATTATATTAGAGAAGTTAGTTACAAGTAACATATTCAAGTTAATTATTTTTTTTCGGCTTTCCCCGCATAGCAGGGTAGGCAAAAGAAACCTAATGGTTATAAGCTTCATTTTTCACCCAGTTTTTCAAATATTCTACGGTAATTTGTCTTTTACAAGAGTAAGGAAATAAATATTATTAATTCGAATAAATATAAGTTATATCCCTCCACACACAACCGTCGCGTTTACACCTGTCTTAAAACGAAGTTATTACAAAAGTACAGTTTGTATATTTTTTAAGTAACAATTAATTGACTTTAATTAATTATTATGTATAATTAAATTGATATTAATATATTCTTCAAAATACACTATAATTAGTAATATAGGAATTGCTATGATTTCATATAAAGTTGCTTGTACTATATAACACATATTTCTTATGTTCACGGATCTCCTGCATGAAGTAGTAGGTAAAAAGAATTAATGATTATTTATTAATCCCCTGAGCAGATATCAAACCCACAACCATCATGTTTACAGCCAAACGTTATGCCAGAGCGCCACGTTGTCTTCTTATAATTGTAATAAATTAATTTTATTAAATTTAGAACGAGTTTTCGTTTTCAGAACGACTGAGTGGTCTAAAGATCCTTTAATTTTTAGACAGTTTTGCGTATCAAGTATATTGAAAATTTATTAGTTCTTAGAAAAATCACTTTGAAACGCAACGTTTTATATCAAAGGATTAATTTTTGTTTATAGAGTTGAGCTTCAATTTCCTTTTCTTGCTTATATCAATTTTCTTATTTATAGCAAATCTGCTAAGGACCTTCTTTGAAACATCAACCAGTCAGATTATAGGTAAATCAGAGGAAATCTATTGTAATATTTTTAGAAACCGTAAAAAATCATTTAACGTGTGTGGAGTTCTAACCTGCGCCTATTGTGTAGATTATGTCTTAACACTAAGTAATTCGTTCTTATCAAGAAACTACGTCGAAATTATTACAGTTTCCACATGGCGCGGGTTTGACTTCCGCAACTTAAAATTTTTTACACACTTTGTAAATTATTTTCGTTCTCTTAGTGTAGAATAACATTTTTATTTTATTTTGTGTTTATTTTTTACGAAATCACTTTACAAGTCTTTAATATTTTTGCCTTTCAGTAGTTCTAAAATAAATACACCTTTTGACCTTCTGACCACTAAGCCATTATGTTCTTATCAAGCTACATCGAAATTCTTATAAATTTGTGTATTAAATAAATTGTCCTTGCATTATGTCTTCTATGACAATTATGCTTATACAGATTATAGGAGAAACGTGAGGCTAAAAAAATTGTATAATAGACGATATAAACAAAAAACCGCTCGCTTAAGCAATACAAAGTCAACCCAGGTGACATTTTGTAAATATACCATGACTAACACCTTTCATAATAGTAGCATAGCTAGAAGGCAATTTAGAAGTAATATGCGCTGTGGCTGTGTGTGATAGGTAGTTGTTGGTTTGATTCCCATGTCGGGGATTTGTATTTTTAATACATATTAAGCGAGTCTGATTAAATATAGTGCGGCATTGAGTTCCATCATCTTGTAAAATTTATGAGAGGTATATAACCTTAAAACGTTTTTTTATCAAAGGCGTAACAAAAAATAATAATTTGTCGTATCTTGAAATGGATTTTGAAATATAGATGTTTTTGGAATGAATTTATTCATTAATTTAGAGATATTATTTAGAGAGTATGTGTTAAGAACACTAGGTTACATCTGCGCAACCTGTAATATGCGGGATATAACGTGAAGTTAGTTAAACAAAGATATCTTTCTCATCACCTCTTCACGTTACGTCTATAAATCAAAGAGCGATTTATCACTAATTTCACTTAACATTAGGGTAAACTTGAAACAATAAAATAATAATAAACAATAATAAAATATTTTTTTTTATTCTATTTTTTCACTTAACAAAGACATAATCTACAAAAATAATCTGAGAAATAGAAAAAAATCTGAATTTCACTACAAACGAGATATCTTTTCTATTAATTTCTTGTTCTGAGGCACAAATGTGTCAACCGGATATAAGCGGATACGGCAATATAGTGGTTGAAGTATAGTTGTTACTTCCGGAACAAATTGTTTCAAATTTACCCTAATATTTTACTTATCTATCTTTTTATTAGTGGAAAGTTTAGTTTGTATTTTTTTTCATACAGTAATCTTAATTTGAATTTGGGCAAGTAGTTAAAAAATATATATATAGGAAACAAGTGGGGCCGCCTGAATTTGTCCGGGTGCGGCAATGACGCGCTATAATATTTTATATTTCTTTAGCTTCATACAGTAGAGGGCAGAGGGAACCTAATGTTCCTAGCTCTATATGCCCACTCTGCTACATTGTCAAAAAAATCTTATATATTAGTGTAGATAGATAAATATAGGTTATTGTTATAACAAAGTGATCTTGCATTTTTTTCAGCTTCACGCCATATTCCGTATATAGCAGGGTCAAGAAGAGAGTAACCTGTGTCAAATCACTCCATTCTTCTGATTATTGTGTGCTGAGTGACGGAACTTAACGCCGCGCTTTGTCTCTATGAGCGGAAAAATGAAAATAATTAAATATTTTTTATTTTACATTTCACAAGCGGAAGTTAGCATAGAAGTAGAATAATAACATTTTAAAAGTTCTTAAATTCATTTTCTTAGCATTTGTCTTTTATATTCGTTTAACATGTGCCTGTTAGTGGCAGATGTAATTTAAAAAGGATTGTTCAAGGAAAATGTGGAAAGAAATGCTTTTTGCTATAATGATATTATAAGTTTTATACTTATATAATGATAGCAACAAAGACATATATTAAAATATGTTTTTTGGTGGTAGTTCAGGGAGCGCAACTTTTTTTAACAAAAGAAAATCTGTCTGAGTGCAAATGTAAAAAAAAATCCCCTGTGACATGGTTGTAAGTTTGATTTCAACGAAGATTAAAATATTTAGTATTTTCATTTCCTTGATATGGTAAGGAGGGAAAGTGCGGTGTTGAATTCTGCCACTCAACACGCAATGACTCCCAAATTCGGCGGTTAGTGGGAATGGAATTGTCTTAATGGGGAAGGGAGTGCCTTAGCACTAGGTTCCCAGGTTCCCTCTACCCTGCTACGAGCTACAAACAAAGAAAAGCTAAAAATATATATAGTTATTATAAACTGTGAAGTAAATGAGACAGTGTTTTACGATGGTATTGACGTTGTCTTTGTTCGTCATATAAAATATTATTTCATGTCTACTATCTGTCGTGTCGACACGCCGTATCTGATTTCTAAGGCCGAGGCCGTAACCCCAAATATTGTATATCGGCCGGTGACCTCATTTCGACCATACATGGCTACTTTGAAGTTTATTTTCGTATTTTTACTATGAAAAATAACATACATTCTGTATTAATAGGTAAAGTTATGGTTTGACTATATTAGTTATAGGAGGAGGCCAGTAGTGTCAAAAAAAGTTTAATATCGACTGGTTGGGAAACGGAGTGTCTTAACACTAGGTAAAGCTGAATTAATTATTATTTTTGCTAATAGTGATAAGGCCCTATATCGAATACAGAATATTCGACTACACATTTCGCCGAAGCACCGAATATACGCCGGCCAAATATTCAACAAAAGACATGCTTCGTCGCGTTTGGCATGTTACGACTTGTTCAGAGGCAGAGAGGCGACGGAGCGGGTGTATTTATTTCATTCTTTTCGAAATAAATTGCGACATACAAGTAATTTTTTTAATTTTGTTTTAATGTATCATTGTTTGTTGGCTAAAACCTACAAAATGGTACCTTTCAATATGAAGAAAAGAACAATCGTTTTTTATCAATAAATACTTTGCAGTCGCCCGTATTCACGGGTAGACAAAAATGTATATTACTAAATTAGGTGGAAAGTTGGAAACGGGAGTATCTTAATAGTATTGTTCCCAGGTTACCTGTTACTTCCTGCCAGCTAAGTGCGTGATATAGCGTGAAACTAAAAAAAAATGTGTCGGTAAGGGAGTATAAGAAATTCTTACAAGAACGGGTAAAAACGAGATTTTCCATTCCACACCTTAATCTCCACGGAAAATAAATTTTCTAATAGGATACAACGGCTGAAAATGGCTTTAAGCTTTTTAGTGTAACAGCCTATGCACTGAGCAGTGTATAGACACTTTGTGCTTCACTTTCTCTCCAACTCCGAGACTATATATATTCATCGTCATCATCATCATCATCATCAGCCTGTCCTAGTCCACTGCTGGACATAGGCCTCTCCAATGGCACGCCACTGAGCTCTATCTTGAGCTCTTCGCGTTTTAAAGTGGAGACCACGCCTCGGCAAGCGTAGTGTGGGACGTCCTCCAGCTAGATGGAGTGACGATATACGCAAAGTGGCTGGCATCAGCTATATATATTGAGTGGCGAAAATTAAAATAATTCACTATCGCTTGTGGTGTACCCACAACCGTTCAGCTTATAGTCGATACGATATGCTTGTATGTACTCATACGTAAATTGTAATATTTTGATAGGATGCACGAAATAAATAAATGTTGAGATTTGAGTGTTTTTTTTATCGCCTCACGGTATTCCGCATACAGTGTCATCCGCATCAATATTTGTTACTAACAATAACACCGTAAAATATACCCTTTTAGTAGAATTAGCGCGCACATGGTAGAACCGTTAGGTGACCCATATTTTTTTCTTTTTAGGGTTCCGTTATCGTTTCAATATCAACTGTTATTCTAATATATTGTTGATTTAATATACGTTTTATAAACATATTAAAAAACTAAAGAGCTTAATATATTATAATTAAAGAGTTTAATATCCATACAATGAAAACGTTGGCTGGCAAACAGAAGGCCAGGTAAGCTATTTAAATATAAGACCAGCAGAGTAATATAAACAAAAAAATCGGCGAAAAGCGAGTCGGACAAGCCCACTGAGGCTTCCGTACCTATTTCAGAATTGTAGGTCAACGGGAAGTATGACTTATAAAAGTTTACAAACTTAAGTTTGCACTCCTTTTGTATGAAATGAACTATACAAATACAAGTTTGTAATGATTTTTTCTATGTCTTCTTCCTCTTCGTCGAATTCTTCATTACTCAAAGTCGCGCCCATTCTGGTAGGTCCTGATGGAAGAGCTATATATTTTTTTTATGATATACCTATATATAATTTTCACTTTTCGATTTTTTCCTTTATTTGTATTGCAAGTTCTCATTTTGTGCCAAATTTCATAACTATCTGTCCGCGGAAAGTAGGTTTTGATTACGCGAAGATTTTAATTCAAAATACAGCAAAATCGATAACTAAAATTATTATATATTTTGTTTGTCTCGACCTAGAAGCTTGATTTTTTTGTGCTTCAAGGGACTACACATCTAAATATTCAATGTTAATTTCAGTTCCTTTACGCGATCTTGAGATAAATGGTCTTGACAGGCAAACATACTAACAACAAAGTGATCTTATAAGGTTCCGTTTTTACCTGTTAAGGTACGGAACTCTAATAAAGCAAATATATACGCAAATTAACACTATTGCATATTTCGAGATTTGCGGGACTCCTGATTTTTAGGGTTGTTCCTTTTAACCTAAAGTTATAAATTTTGTCAGCTAACATTTACAGATAGTGTTAGTTCAAGAAAAAATCGTAAAACTATACATTTGTGGTTAAATCCTAATAATAAACAGCCTTAAAAGGGGGACAAAATTTGGCATTAAAGAAGTTAGTTCAAGTGAGGTATCAGATGAAAGGGCTCTGACCAAGCAAAACCTAAATTTCACAAAAAGCTCGAGACCTCCAATTTTTGTACGGAACTCTCGGTGGGGAGCCCGACGCGCTTGTCCAGTTTTTTTAAGCTTACGTCGCACTCTGCCATTTTTTTGCTCATAGAAACTTATTAAGCTATTAAGGCGTACTTAACTCAATTATCTAGCTATAATTATAGCCTCGCCTGTTGTGACCGATACATACATATAACACATACATTTAGATACATACATTTATATATATAAAATATATATTACTTAAGTTTGGACGTTCCCCACTTTCTGCCGATTTCTGGAGGCATTATGTGTTGAGTGGCAGAGCTCAACGCCGCACTTGTCCTCGACACCAGAGCGAAGAAATGGAAATATAAATTTATGTAAATATTTCATCTCCTCGAGTGTTTACAGTCACACTTTGTGCCCCTGCGCCACAATTGGCCTGGCTTCTTTAATGAGTGAATAATTAAAGAAGTTTGTTGTTAATTAAAAAGTATATAATTTCAAAATTTAATTTTGCTGGATAAAACGTAATTTTGATTATGAATAATTTAGGCGTATTATATTTAGAATTTCTTTTTCTTTAAATTTATACTACTTTTTACTTGTGGTTTCGCTTTGCAATATTCTTAATAAGAATCGGAGTGTCTTAACACTAAGTTCCCACGTTCTCTATGCCTTCTCTGCTATATGGGGGATGTAGCGTGTAGATAAATAAAAAAAGTTTTTCCTAAGCATGGATCAAGACTTTAAAATTATATGTGATATATAATATTATTTTATGTACCTATCAATTCCGTTCGTTTTGTTTGTTTAAAATATTAAAATTATTTCTTTCCTCTAGTGGGATCGAACCCACAACTCCTGTACCACCGGCTTCTATGTATCTCTACGGCGCTTATAATTCCACTGCATATGACCAAAAATTATCTAATGTCTAACACCAAATATGAACTCGCAACAAACACGTTCAATTATATCCGTATTATATTATCAATACATTATAAATAAATAAATCAGCTTCACGCTGTACCCCCACACACCAAGGTACTCCTCCTAGACACTCCGTTCCCCACTTTCTGCCGAATTTGGGCGGCATCGCGTGTGGAGTGGCAGAACTCAACGCCGTACTTTGCCTCGACACCAGAGCGAAGAAATGGAAATATAAATTTAAGTAAATATTTAATCTCCTCGAGTGGGGATCGAACCCACAACCAGTCGATTTCACAGTTACAGCACACTGGCCTCAATACATTATAGATCCAATAAAGTTTCAATTACATTTCCCACCAGATGAAAGGCAGAACTAAAACTGATAACTCGATTTGTACCGGCCCCTAACTTAGTTACCAACTATCTATATACAATACAATTTACAGTGATGGAGTGCTTTTAAACTACCTGTATATAATAAAATAAGGTTCCCTGGTATCCCGCATATAACACTCTTTCGTAATATTGCGTGTTGGTTTGGAGGAACTTACCGCCAAACCAAGAAGGTTTGGCTTATTAAAGTGAAGAAATTACATTTCATTTCCACAAGTGGGAACCAAACCAATTACTGTCGCGTTTACAGTTAGACGTGGTGCCGCTGGGCCACGATGGCCTTTAATTAATAAAATAATAGAGAAAAAACAGGATCTTTCACAAACAAAGCTGCGAGCTACAGCTAGTAAAGTACCTATATTTTAAATATATTAATATACAATTATATCTCATCGACGCATTGCAATTTGGTCTATCAACTCCTTCGTTCAGGCTTTTAGAGGCAAATGCATTTTAGTTCAATATGAGGCGTTCAACCATTATTGAATAGTTACTTTGTGGTATACTAGAGATACGCCCAGGTTTTTTGTGATTTACACCTATTTATAAAAAATATAGACAACAAAATGTCTTAAGGCTATGTCTCTAGTTATTATAATTACATAATGAAATAAAATTTTTATATAATCACTTTGTTGTCCGTCTGTCAAGACCATTTTACTTGAGATCGCGTGAATTTTGAGGTGTCAAGGTGAAATTAATTTCAGATATTCAAGTGTCCATGGAGCCGGAGGAAATTAAGCTGCTGATACAAAGCAGTCAAAAGATATGATCATTTATGTATCGTTTTTGCATCATTTGGATTATTGCCGAATCCTAAATCTTGAACTCTATAATCATACAATCTCGAGGTTTTTTTCTATCATCATACAAATAATAATTTACAAACAATATTAAACAATAAAACATTGAAAAGTAAAGATTTAGCCAAGTTAATGAAACGATTATATAAAGTAACTAATAGGAAGTAGTAAAAATTACTACAACAAACAAAACAAAAATGTAAAAATATTTTTTTTGTATTTTTTTTATCAGCTTCACGCTGTATCCCACATACAGCAGGGTAGGCAGAGGGAACCTAGCGTTAAGACACTCCGTTCCCCACATTCTGCCGAATTCTGGAGGCATTGCGTGTTGAGTAGCAGGACTCAACGCCGCACTTTGCCTCGACACCAGAGCGAAGAAATGGAAATATAAATTTAAGTAAATATTTCATCTCCTTGAGTGGGGATCGAACCCACAACCAGTCGGTTTTACAGTCACACTTTGTGTCACTGCGCCACGACTGGCCTCACTTTATTGTGTTTTGATATTGTATAAACTACTACGAGTATATGCACTTGAAAAAGCACAGTTATGTTGATATCACATATAGACTCTTCAATTTTATTTATATGTATAGATAGGTTAAGAGAGAGAGAGAGATTTAATATAGCAGAATATGCTGAGTTAATCTAGTGTTAAGATACTGCTTTCCCCAGTTTCCGTGCAATCTTCGAGTCTTTGTTATTGAATGGCGGAATTCAACGCCAAAGTGTTAAAGTGGTAAAAATATTAATAAATAATTCATTTCCTCAAGGGGGAACTGAACACTCAACCGTCGCGTATAAAGTCGCACACGTTGCTTGTGCCACTGCGCCACAATGCCTCGACTTCATAGGTAAATAAAAAAAAAATTAAACAAAAATATTTAATTATACGATATTTGTGCAAACAGTAAATACGCGCGCACGGCAAGCGCAGTTTGCCCCGTCTAAGCTCCGATCCTGATCCTAAATCTTGAAATCTCGGTGTTTTTATCATTATACAATCTCGAATTTTATCTATAATCATATAAATTGAAAGCTTAAAATTCAACCAATTCAGTAACTTCAGTAAATTTATACAACTGGTATAAAATAATTGTTATAGCAATTAGCAAATTGGTTGGACTAAGTATTATTATGAACCGCTTGTTCTAAAACAAACCTTATAGGAAATTCTTATACGCTTGTTACAACTTATTTATGTTGTTAGCATCTCTGTAGGGAGGTTTTTAGAAATTTCCGCTACCCAAAAGATAATTACTAAGAATTGTCATTTGACAAGAGAGAATACTATTATATAAATCTTTTTTTAACAATTTTAAAGTGTTATTCCACACTAAGGAAAGAAAAATACTTATTAAGAAAACGTATAAAAAATTATATTATATTACGGTCTATTTATATTTATTAAGCCTTATTTAGGCTTAATAAATATAAAGGTACCAAATCACTGAATAATGAAATGAGTTCTTAGTAATTTTACAGCTGAACTTTTCTGAAATATTTGTTTTGTCATGAAAAACATATTTTTGAGGTAATTTTTTAAAAAATGTTCTTGTTTATATTTTTGTATAAATAATATTTATTCACATTGTGTTGTAATGTCATCTAAATTTTCATAAAAATTTTGACTTAGAACAAGGCCGAGTGAAGATACTGTGGTAACATAGGAATTATGTGGAATGAGAATAGAACCCTTGACTATTACGATTAGTCATATGGCCTATTTTTTTATTTAAGCTGTAATTCGCACATAGCATGGTAGGCAGAATAAAATTGGGAACCTAGTGTTAAGACACTCCGTTCCCATTAATACACTTTCGTTCCTCATTTTCACCCGTATTTTATCAATGCGTGAGTGGAAACGCGGTGGAACTCAACATCGCGATTCGTCGACCGTAGCGGAAAAACGAGAAATATTAAATCTGTTATCTATTAATCATTCGAATGCAGAACCGCCGTGTTTGCGTTAAGTGAGACGTTGTCCCACTACCTCTTAACTTTGTACTCTTTTATTTTATTTTATTTTTTATTTTAACCTGTGACCTAATTAAATAGCCGCTATGTAGAACTATCATTACTGATTTAACTAAGTTTTTTTTTTGTATATTTATAATAAGTGTTTATTTTGTCTAGACCTGGTGGCGTCGTGCACCTAAAATAGTAAAAAATAAATTTTGGAAGTGATGTTTTGGATTCATTAGAATCATTTTATTTTATTGAATTACTTTAGTATTATTAGGTAAAGAGAACCAAACGTTCCACCTAAATTTCAAGACACTGCGTGTTGTATGATGGAACTCAACGTAGCGCTTCATCTTTTTACCAGAGCGAAGAAATTAAAATAATTTATTATCTTGCGGGGGAATGAAATCCCCTAAATCATATTATTTTGGAAATATTATTTTAAGCTTTATATAGGATTTTTTAAAAAACAATATATTTTTAAAAATACAATGAATGGCGTATTGGCGTATTTTTCTAACATCAAAATTGAACACGCGACCTCCGGAGATGCTTTTACTTTTATTGAATTCTCTACTTAAGAATTCTATTCAAGCTATTCTAATAATTGATACGATTGTGATATTGAAAGGGTCCTATTGAATGGCGTTTGATCCTTTATATTCGATGTTGACTTAAAAAGATAATATATTATTGTATGGAAAGGTATTGAAAATGGCGGCTATTTTTATTATTCTGTTACAACTTGTTTAGAAAATAACTTTTTACGTGCAAAAAGAATATTAGAAATTGAAAAGCAATAGGAAAATGATAATATAACGTAAAGTATTTATATAATTGGTTGGCCAGTCTTGGTGCAGGGCATAGGCGTGTGACTGCAAAAGTGACAGGTTGTGGGATCGATTTCCACTCGAGGAAATTAAATATTTAATCACTTCTTCGCTCTGGTAACAAGGCAAAGAGGGGCATCGAGCTCCATTACTGATCACGCAATGGCGCCATAATTCGGCGGAAAGTAGGGAACGGAAGTGTCTCAATGAGAACGGTTTGTCTTCAGCAGAGATCCTACTACCTCTCTCTGCCTATGCTGCTACAACGTGCTCCAATGGCAACCATGGTCTCTTTTGCCATTTGTTCATCACTCATTCTTTGTATCTGTAGTCACAGTTGCCTCGGGGATTTAGACTGGATATATGTCATACACAACCCTAAGTTATTTCCTTCTTACTACGGAGGCAAAAGCGCAGGAAAAGCTAGTTTATAACAAAATCAATTTCTACTAACTCGCTCCAACCAATCTATTGTGAAACTCTTATTATCCAAAATTAATTGCTTATACATATATTCATAGCCGCTTTAGGCAATAATTTCCTTCAGACAATTGGTTATACCCAAAGGGTGTACGATAATATTGATTATATTATTGAATTGAGGCCGTCGTGGCTCAGTGGCACAACGGGTTAAACGCGACGGTTGTGTTCCGCCACTCAACGCCAGAGTGTCTTAACACTATGGTCCCTCAGCCTACCATGCTATATGCAAAAAAATGCAGATGACAAAAATGCAGAAACCAGTGTGAAGCTAAAAAAAAATTAAATTTGGCAATAAATAAAATAAATAAATCAATAAATCAGCTTCACGTTGTATCCCGCACATAGCAGGGTAGGCAGAGGGAACCTAGTGTTAAGACACTCCGTACCCCAGTTTCTGCCGAATTCTGGAGACATTGCTTGTTGAGTGCCAGAACTCAACGCCGCGCTTTGCCACCAGAGCGAAGAAATGGAAATATAAATTTAAATATTTTATTTTCTCGACTGGGGATCGAACCCACAACCAGTCGGTTTTACAGTCACATTTTGTGCCTCTGCGCCATGACTAGCTTCAATACCTCGAAAATTTGGCAATGATGCCTATTAAAAAAATAATTTTAATAAATTTATATTTGAAATTTAAATATTCTGTTAACAGGAAATTTGGTGTTTCCAGTTCCCACAGAGCTTGTTTTGAAGCTCGTGTAATATTGATTGTTGTTCTGTCCCGCGGGAACTATTTGTTTAACTGCGTCATAGAATGTACGTACATACATGTGCTAAACTTATGAGTATAAACTTATATTATATCTTCGAAAATAGTTGGCAATTGGACAACGTCGCTTAAGTTGTGTTTTTTTCTCAAATACGTATACGGCCCTGTTATAAATAAAAAAAGAGTTCTACGCTATCCCGCGGGCTAGACAAGGGGCACCTCGTGTTGAGAAACTCCGTTCTCCTTTCTCATTTTAAGTAATAAAAAAAACCGATTGAATGCGAGTCGAAATCATCTACGTTGGTAGATGATTCCGTATAAATTTAATGATTGCGTTTCAACAGAAAGTAACTTATGTAAGTTGATATACTTAAGTTTGTGGGCGTATGCACTAATTTTATATGACATGAACAAGAAGTTTGTAATGTTTTTTTGTCTGAGATATACCTATAATTTACCAATATTAGTAGGCCAGCCGTGGCGCTGTCACACAAGATGTGACTGTAAACGTGATTGGTTGTGGATTTGATCCCCACTCGAGGAAAACAAATATTTATTTAAATTATTATTTTCATTTTTTTGCTCTGGCTTCGAGGCCAAAAGGGCGGCGTTGAGTTCCGCCACTCAACACGAAAGGCCGCCAGTATTCGGCGGAAAGTTAGTTAGTTCTTTTCTCAAGATGTGGTAATTACTTACAAAGTTCTAAACATTGAATAATTCAGAGTTTCAACTGGGATAAGCTACCAATTTGCATTCAAGTACCTCTAAACTAATACGGAAACTTGTCACGCCGCAACTTAAATTGCTTTTACATCGACAATCTTTGTAATTAGAAGTTTATTCTAGACATTTTGTTATAAATTAATTCTAATTAAAAACATTCTACACACACTGCTTTACGTATTTAGAACCCAGAAGGAACCCAGTGCTAAGATACTCCCCAAGAATGAGAAGCGAACTTTTAAAAATCGCGCTTAAAGGCAGAAGTTGTCGGACTTAGTCCACGTGGTGCTCTATAAAAAACTATAAGAAATTATTATTTGAATTTGGAACTTGCAGCTTTTGGATGTCGTATAAGAATAATAATGCAGCCAAGATAAATACGAGTACTATCGAGGCGCAGCGCAATAGACTCTTAATATAAACATGATAGTTGGATCTTCGATTGTCATTTTGCGTAACCTCATATAATTTACCTCAGAACAAAGCACGGCGTTGATGTCCGCAATGCAGCACAAAAAAAAAACATAATTTATACATTGATTGGATTCTAATATAAATCCTACAATTTCAATATTTTTGTATAACGTTCGTTTACAAACGAGTATTCAATATCCCTTTGAGTCTTCTAAATTAAAATAAAAAAAAATGTATTATATAGAGTTGTTACAAAAACTCAATATACAGCGTGATTGAAATATCGAATGAATAATTAATTTAACAAACCGCTAATGAATAATGCTGTGACGCTCAGATTTGTTACAATCTGATCGAATTTTTTTTAGCTTTATGTTTTTTTGGTGTTGCCAGAGAAAACTTGGTGTCAAAACACTCCTTCTTCATCTGTCCGCAAGATGTTGAGATATTCTGTTTTGAGTGTCAGAGGTTAATCAGTATTAAGGTTTTATCTTTATAGATCGAGAAAATGAAAATAATATAAATATATCATCTGACACATTGGTTGTGGGTTCTATTCCCTCTCGGGGGAATGAAATATTTTATACTTTCATTTTGTCGCTCTAAAGAGCTCAACACGCAATGAACATGCAAGCAAAGAATTTAATTGCAGAATTTAATTTAAAAGAGATTTCCACTTGGAGGAGGGAATTAATTTCATTTTCTTGCTTTGGCGTTGAGCCCCGCTAGTGAACACGAATTTTTCGAAAATTGGGCGGAAAGTGGGTGCGGAGTGTCTTAACAGTTGGTTCACTCTGCCTCCCCTGATATATGGGAAAAAGCGTGAAGCTGCAACTTTTGTATATATCTATTTTTTTAACGACTATACTAAAAGGAAATTCTAAAAAAACCTAAAGTTAGAAAGAAGGAAAATCGATTATTCATGGTACCCTTAGACCTTTGTACGTGATGTAACTGATAACATCCTATATGGGTTAAAAGATTAAATACGACTTTCTAGAGGATTCGGGATGCGACTGATAAATTATTTAACATAGCGGCTGGTAGTTGGTCCGAATTTATAATTTACATTTTTTTTGAAAGCTTCATGCTGAATCCAGAATATAATATGGCATCCGCCAAGGCTGTGTATTGTCCCTTGCGTTGTTTCTTCTGCATATCAATAACATGTCAGAGGATCTTAGCATTTATTGCTATGCAGAAGACAGTACAGTAGAAGTATGTTCCAGCCGCGCAGGCCTTTCTCGGGGAAATTTGGCAAGTGCTGAAATAAACTTACATTTTTTGTTGAGGAATCGCGGGTACGCCGTCCGAAACAGAGTAAACGGGTCCTGGTTCTAGTTAAAATAGACAAGTTTGCATGTTGACGAACAAACAATATCCCGTTTGTCATCAACTTTCGAGAACAGTCCTCTTAAGCCGCGCCCAGTATTAGCATATTCGGCCTTAACGTTTCAAGCGATATCAGTATTGCGTAAAAGGCCCATCCAGATGCAGTCTCATTTTAAAGTACGTTCAGCTTGAAGCCCAGCAACGTATGTATCTGTTGCTCTTCTTGTGCAACACCAGATCGTGGGGGGCGGTGATCACTTACCATCAAGACTCCAGCCCGGCGGTGCATAGTGAACGTAGTCTCCTAACACAAGGTCACCTGTTTATACTCTTCCACATGTGGGATACGGCGTGGCGCTACTTTTTTCCTAATAAATAAAGATTAAAGATAAAAAATATATGTATACATAATACATACAAATAATATTTTACTGGAGCTTAGAATATCAAATTATTGTAATGTGATGTCGTAAAATATTTTTACGGGCTCACCCGCCAACTAGGTACTAACAAAATACTCTAGTAGGGACTAACTCTAAAGTTAGTGCAGCTGATGCCGCGAGTAATCCACTCTTATTATTGAGGAGGCAAAGGATTTGGGATGAACCAGCCAGCCAGCCGTCAGCGATGACCTCTTGCCATCCAGGAGCCACTGACAATGCTTTATCCCTGAATTATTTAAAGGAACATATAGTATACTAATTTTGTAGATATTTTAACATATATCTCGAAAAAATTTACAAGTGGAGAACGTACTGTCTCTACCTTTATATTTTCTACTTTAAATAATGCCTTTTGTATCTAAAGTAACAAATAATTGAAGACGTCGTGGCGTAGTGGCAAAGCATTTTATTGTAAGCGTGACTGTGGTGATGGTGTGTTGTTGTGACTCGATCCATATTTGAAAAAAATAATTAGAAAACTTTGATAAAAAGACAAAGCGAGGCGTTGGGTTGCGCCACTTACCAAACAATGTCTTGAAAATTGGGCGGTGCTTAGGAAACGGAGTGTTTTAACACTAACTTCTCTCTTTTCCTAATCGGTATAAACACAAAATTGGACGTTGTTTGGGGAATAGAGTGTCTTAACCCTGCAATTAGGTTATGCCTGCCCTACTATACAGATAAATATAAAAATATATATCTAATATTTCAAATTACGCTTTACTATATATATAGGTACAACTCAACGTTGATTTATAAAATAAAACATAAATTTCACAATATTTTTTAAGATATTCAAAAGATATGAAAAACGAAATGAATCGACATTACAAGGCTTATATTCACAGTGTATTATTCACGCTCCAGACGAAGGGGGGAATGCTTAATATCAACGATTACGTAAATACCTGATTTACTTTTACACCTTTAAGTTTAGTGATCGTGAAATGCGACGGTCGTGGGTTTAAATTCCATTGGGTGAATATTTTTTTTAATAATTTCAACATTTTCGTTCAAATAACAAGGCAAAGCTAGGCTTTGAGTTCCGCCACTCAACACGCAATGTCTCCAAAATTGGGCCAAAAGTGGTAAACGAAGTGTCTTAACACTAGATTCCCTCTGACTATCCTACAACGTGATACAGAGTGAGAAGTGAGAGGAGGAAACATCTAAAGTAAAACAAAATAAAAGAAAAATGTATAGTACAAAAGTATGTACATTCTTTTTCATATTAAAATACCGCATTAGTCTAACATGTCACGAGAGAATGTTGTCGCCTGAGTACAGTTGTATGTAAGTACTCGTATCATTAGAGAAGGAACATGAATCTCGTTATATTTGGTGTTTTAAGTCGTTTAGTCGCTTTTCTTATTTGTTTTTTTATATATATATATATATATATATATATATATATATATATATATATATATATATATATATATATATATATATATATATATATATCTCCAGGGCAAAGAAAATCTCGTATTAAAAACATAAATAAATTGAAATTGTCCAGGAAAACATAAATAAATTGTTATTGCATATAGCAGGGTAGGAAAAGGGAACCTAGTATTAAGACATTCTATTCCCCACACATTGTTCAATTTTCGAGACATTGCATATTAGGAGGCGAAACTCGACCCACGCTTCTTGTTACCAAAGCGAGAAAATTCCAATAACTAATTTCCACGAGTGGACCTTGAACACACAACCATCGTGGAAGGCTGTCTTCCTGTGCAACGGTTCTTATGGGTCGATAAAAATATTTATGTCAAAATAAGTAAAAGTTCTTCATACTAATGCATAAGTTACTTATTTGGAATACGTATAAAAAATTAAATTTAACGTTTAATGTATAAGTTTTTATAGTAACTTATATTATATAGGATGACAGATTGATATATAGGTGGTAGGAGATCATTTTAAGCTCATTCGAGAGTTCGTCAAAGGCTTTCCCTTGACCATGATATTGAAAATAAAATCAGCAAATTCACATTGAATTCTGCATACAGCAAGGTAGGTAGAGGGAACATAGTGTTAAAACACTGCGTTCTCTACTTTCTGCTCAATTTTTCGACGTATTGCGTTTTGAGTGGCGGAACTTGACGCCGTACTTTTACCTTTTGCCTTAGTGCTAGAGCAAAGACAATGAAAATATTAAGAAATAATAATTCATTCCATCGGGTTGGGATCGAAGCCACAACCGTAACCGGTACAGTTACACCCTTGTGCCTGATGGGGTAAAACTTTCTTTGGTAACAACTTCCAACACGTTCCATGTCGTGAAAATTGGGGAATGAAATTTTTTGACAATAGATTCCCTCAGCCTACCCTGGCTAAATATAGGATACAGCGTAAAGCTACCTTTTTTAAGCCTTTCCATTTTGATACTTTATTCACAAAAGCCACAATATGATATGTAGGTACATATATAATATGTACTTTTTGTGTAATAAGGGCTTTAATAGTACAAAAATAATAAATATCAATGCAATAGGGGAGCATAGGGGAGCTGAAGCGGGGAATTCGTGATTTACTAAAACGAGGCCGATTAATATAGGACTCGTAGCGTGTCTGATTAAGGTAGATTGAGTTAGTTACATGCTAAATCATGTATATTCCACTAATCTAACAATTTGTGAGTGACTAATAAAGAAAAGGGAGGACTATATATATAGTCTAGGGCATGAAGATGAACCATATATCTTAATCTGACGCGCTTGAGTATTTCAAACTGACGAACTTGTTTTTGCACATTCTAATAATGGCTGCGAGTTTGCGTCACATCCGAATAATCAGATTATTATAAAGAAGCGTTTTTCAGGTTCACTTAACATCTCCTTAGAAAATCTGAAGCGATCGATCAATTTGTACGACCACCTCCATCATGGAAATAATCAGATTAACATACTTACATTTTTCAGAATACAACAGTTTTTTTACATTTTTGAAAATATATAGCCGCTATCCCCCCGATCAAAAGATATGACATTGTAATAAGACATTTTTTTATAAGACATTTTTTGCTTGTTAATCATCATAAAGCATTGCAGCCCAATAGGTCTCTATGAGTCCGCTCGAGTCAATCTCGAATTAGCATCGTCGGCTCCCGTACTATTAGTACATGTACATATTATAATACATGTTTTAACATACGCAGTGAGTAGGAGTTTTCATATTAATATTTACATCTTAATAAAGTATGTATGAGCGAGTGCGACGCTCAAAATGAGAAAGTATTGGGTAATATTTAATAGGTAAAATGTAAAAAAAATATAAGCAATGAATGCTTGGAAAATAAAATAATTTATAAAAAAATAAAATAAAACCTACATTGTAGAATGTATATTTTAAAGAAAATTGTAAATTTATAAGAGAAATTATTGATAGAGGTTATAGTGGTGCAGTGACATAAGTCTGTGAGTGGAAACGCGACGGTTGTGGATTAGATTCCCACTCGGGACAGTGAATTATTCTTATTTATTAATCATTTTATTTCTTTACTCTGGTAACAAGGCAAAGAGCGGTGTTGAGTTCCGCATCTCAACACGCAATGCCTTGATCTCGGATACTCGGCTAAAAGTGGGGAACGAAATGCCAATGTGAAAATAATTAAAACAATACTCAAGCGAGCACCGACTACAAAAATAATGGATTTTAAATAGTAAATAAGTATATTTATTGATATTTCTTTTTTCAGCTTCATGCTGTGAGAACCTGAGAATGTAGTGTTAAAACACTCCGTTCCCATTAAAACCGTATGTTCTTCACTTTGCCTCGTTAGCAGTTTTTTTTTACTATAAGATATCTAATAAGAAACTTAATAAGGTGCACTATTATTTGAGAAGTTCACAGATAGTGTCGTTTTATATAAATATCCTTTATATTGTAAAATACATCTTATACTGTTGATTTAAAGTTGAATTTTCAATAAAAAAGCTACCTCGCATATTGACATTCAAGTTTGGTGAAGGATGATTTGAAAAGTATTGTAACCATTGTTTGTTACTTTATCGTATATTTATTTACTGGAAATATTGAGTTTTGAAACTTTGACAATGAAAATAGAAAGAGTAATATAGCTCCACACTTCATAGCAGTGTAGACAGACCACCGAGACTTCCTCTAACTGCGTAATTTTCGACGTCGGTAGCGAAACTCAACACCGCACTTTGTCTTGTTACCAGAGCGAGGATATGAAATTCCCCTGCGTGGGATCGAACCTATAATCGTCGCGCTGACAATCATATGGCAGGATGCGAAAAAAGAGTAATATATTTATATATTTTTTTTTTGTTTCATTTACAGGTACACGCATCCTCCCCATAAATCAGTAGACCCGGATAGGTAAAGAGAACCTAGCAGGTGAACGAAGTGTCTTAAACTAACCTAGTGTTAAGACACTTCGTTCACCTGTTTCCATCCAATTTCTAGAAATTAGGATATCGAAGAAGTTTCGAAATTCAAGATAGCGTTAAATAGTGTATCAAGGTATGGTATAGAAACATTTTAGTTATGGTTAGATAGAGTGGTGAAACCTCATAATGGAAATGAATTTTAATACGCCTATAAGAAAAGTTCCATTTAGGCTATAGTCGCAAACAAAAAGGCCAAGACGGAACACTTATAGGATCACTTTGTTGTCCATCTGTCCGTCTCTCCAGAGCATTTTGTAAAGATTGCGTGAATGTATCGATCTGAAATTGATACCAAATAATTAGGTCTACGGTTTCTCGAAGCACAAAAAAAATCAAGCTTCTAAGTCAACGCAATCATAAAATGTATTATTATATTATCGAGCGTTTATGCAGCGTTTTTGTACCCTATGGGGGGTTCTCGTAGAACTACAGGTGTGAAATGACAAGAAGTGAGAAATTGCAGTGCAAATATAGGAAAAATGTCAAAAATTTACTTTAATAAACTTTATGGATATTTCATAGAAAAACATAATTAAAAGCTTATTAATAATTTGTAATTCGCGTCATACAAAATGAGTGCATACGTCCGCAAACTTATGTTTGTCAACTTTTATAAATGGAACTTCCTGTTGGCACACAATCATTAAGCCCCCGCCTGTTGTTTATCGTCCTAGCGGTCACTAAGCCATACGTAACTTATCAAGCTACATCAGCTTTCTTACAGCTTATAAGCATGTTACAGCTCATTTAATAAATGCTTTGAAGTTTGTTTTCCATATTAAGGAAATAATTTTTATTATGTTTCACGCTGTATCCCAAATACAGCAACGTAGATATAGGATACCTATTGTTAAAACACTCCATTCTTCACTTTACGCCTAAATTTCGGTATCTCCGAGTCGGAATCCAACCCACATTCGTCGCGATTAGACGCTGCCTGCGCCACGAAGGCCTCAATTTTTCTTCTTTCATTTATTAATATTATTTCAAATATTTTACATATAATTTCATAATAAACCTTTAAGCTACTAATTGTCAATAATCAATGCCTTTATTGTTTGATCAACAATTGGGACAAGCTGCTTATCGTAATGATAGATCTATATTGTATTGTACAAATTTATCAATATTAGCTTAACCTAAATAATACTAACATTCGCGTTTATTAGTTAGCATTTTTTGTGTTAAAAGGAAAATATGAAAAGGAGAAATTTAAAAAAAAAGGGATAAGGATAAATTGAGACCAGTCGCAGGGGCACAAGGGTGTGACTGTAGACGCGATAGGTTGTGGGCTCGATTCCCAATCCAGGAAATGATATATTTAATACTAGCAGACCCGCGTGGCTTCGCCCGCTCGAAGTATATGAATGCTTATAATACGCCCGCTTGACTCTGAATCTCTGTATCCCCCACACAACAGGGTAGGCCAACGCCAAATTCTGGAGGTATTGCGTGTTGAGTAGCGGAACTCAACGCCGCGCTTTGCCTCGACACCAGAGCGGAAAATTGGAAATATAAGTTTAAATAAATATTTGATTTCATCAACTGGGGATCAAACCTACATTCAGTCGTGTTTACAGTCACACCTTGTGCCAGTTCGTCACACAGTGTTATATTTGTGTTAGTGATGCGCCTAAAAGTGACTAAAGGAAATTCTTAATATTAAAAATAATAAAACCCCCACGTTCATCTCAAGACCCTCAAATATATCTATATAAAATTTTATCACTATCGGATCAGCGGTTTGACCGTGATTGCGTTACAGACAGACAGAGTTACATTCGAATTTATAATATATGTAAGTATAGATTGTTATATATTTGCAGGCAAACTCATGTCTTATGTTCATTTAAATGACGATAACTTTTTTTAAACAATCGATTTAAATGAGTAAAACTTTGAATGTTTTCCTGAGTTAAAACAAAGTAATTGGTGAAAGTTTTAAGTAAATGGAATCAGTACTTTTGGAGATAAGCCTGATCATACATACAGACAAGAAATAAAAAAAAATGCTTTCTATTTAAGTGTTTATCAATTCAATGAAAAATACTAAATATACAGTCAAAATATTTTTACAGTTTTTTATATGTATAGATTTTTATTTGCTCCTTTGCTCTGATAACGAGGCGTTGAGTCAACACGCAATGCCTCCAGAATTCGGCAAAAAGTGAGAAACAGAAATGGTTTAATGGGAACGGAGTTTCTTAGCATAATGAAAAGAAAAAATCTAAAATGTAATATTATATAAAAATATTTGAAGGTCAGCTAAGTGATTCACAAACATACAATACTAAGCTACATGGTATGTGGAGTTTAGGCAGTATTGAGGGAGCACTAAGAGAGAAATTGAAAAAAGTTGCGGGTGATGACTAGTATAATTAATATATAATTTTAAGCTTCATGCTGTACACATATAGCGGGGTAGGCAGAGAGAACCCGGGAACCTAATGTTAGGGTACTGTGTTCCGATTGAAATGCTTCTAGTCCACGCTGTGTCTGCCAAATTCTCGAGACATTGCGTGTTGAGTGGCTCAACGCCGCGCTTTGGCTTGTTACCAGAGTGAGTGTCTAGATTGATATACATATACATAAAAAATTACCTGTGACGGTGGTGGAGGACGTAATTACTAAACAAAAATCTTGTAATTCTTCTTTCGAATCCTCATTTAGAGGAATGATTCAAAAAAAGACAATCAGATGTTTTTATTGTTATTCACAAATGAAACATCTCGATTGTGATCAATATAAAGTTAAGTTTATTGATATTTTTTATATGTCATACTAGTGAGCCAAACGCGGCTCCGTCCGCTTAAGCTTATTGTTATATTACAGCCAAATGAAAATGTTGATACAATGACAATATTATTGTGAAGTTCCATTTAAGCCCGTTTAGTAATTTTTTTTGAGGCCGGTCGTGGCGCAGCGGCACGAGGTGTGACTGCAAAACCGACTGGTTCTGGGTTCGATTCCCGCTCGAGGAGATGAAATATTTACTTAAATTTATATTTCCATTTCTTCGCTCTGGTGTCGAGGTTAAGCGCGGCGTTGAGTTCTGCCCCTCAACACGCAATGCCTCCAGAATTCGGCAGAAAGTG
>DWQW01003344.1:0-22976 GCA_018249695.1 Heliconius erato demophoon
TTCTTGTTTTATCCACAACGAAGTTATAGGGGGTTGAAAATGGCCTGAATTGCTTCGAGAAAAGGATGGTACGGCCGTGCCGCTATTTTTTGCTCGACTTGGCGGGGGCACTGCCGTGCCCCCAGATACTCAATTTCTTTTACTTACCTTACACTAATTTATGCGGGGTAAAGTGTAAAAATGTAACAAAAAATATTACCTACTCAAATCCTATCCTACCAATATCGTAAATGTAAAAGTTTGTAAGGATAGATCTTTGTTTTAACTTCACGCAAAAACTATTGAAAGTATTTAGATAAACCTTTTTAGATGATCTTGTATAATTGGCTATAATATAACAATAAGTTTAAGAGGGCGAAGCCGTATTTGGGTCGTCAGAGATAGAGATTCATATAGATTTATTGACTAAATATCAAAATAAAAGAATAATATTCTTAAGTTTAACAGCCTTAAAGTACGTAATTCCAAAAAAAAATATTTATAAAAAACAGAACCTAATGCAAAGGTGCAGTTCACACTTCGACCAATTTTTCCTCTCGTCTCTCACAAATGGAGACATCGACTTTGAGACGTCATTTTACTATGTTCCGGTGCAAATATTAGTTCACTGTGAAAGAATTTAAATTCACTATTCTAGTGAATTTTATTTTACTTACTATTGTACGGTGGTGGTAGAAATGTTGTATATTACGTTAAGCTATTGATATTT
Source organism: Heliconius erato demophoon (assembly GCA_018249695.1). NCBI lineage: Eukaryota > Metazoa > Arthropoda > Insecta > Lepidoptera > Nymphalidae > Heliconius > Heliconius erato. The sequence continues at coordinate 710 of DWQW01003344.1, forward strand.
ACTCTTTGTTTTAGCTTCACTCTGAATCTCGTACATAGTATGGTAGGCAGAGGGATCCTGGCAACACAATGTAAAAACATCGCGTTTCCCATTAAGGCAGTTTTGTTCCCCACTTTCCGCCAAATTCTCGAGGAATTGAGAGGAATTTCACACTATGCCTCATTAAACAAAATAATATATTGTTAGCGAATTAATATGGAAGAGAGTAGACATAGACATAAAAAATAAACATTAGATAACGAAAATTTATAAAAATCTCTTTATAACATAAATAAGTTGTAATAAGCATATATATATATATATATATATATATATATATATATATATATATATATATATATATATATATATATATATATTTTAACAAAAACAAAAAGTTAAAAACAATTTTACATAAAGTAAACCGTACTTTGATACGCTAAGTAAAACCAATAGGCTTAGTAATATGATATTGTAGTAAGGCTGTTGTAGCATTAGCTTGACACCGACTTCATATTTATAAAATATTATTTTATTTATTTTTACGGCTTACTTTATGTAAAATTATTTTTTCCTTGTTAGTATGTTGTTTGTTAAAAAAATATTTATTTTAGAGACCTTTAAGAGGATATTAAGGAGACCTTAAGAGGATGTTTCTCAAACGAGTAGGTAGTGGTTGTCCTATGTAAAATTTCAATATTAATTAGGTATTATTTTTGTACAAACTAACATTTTGGCATATTGACAAGAACATACTTAAAAAATATTCGAGCGCATTCTCAGGGAACCTCTCCATTTTTTGCAGTCGGTTGAAAAGAAATGCAATGATCTCATCATTTAAAATCTCACTTCTGACACAAATTTTAACAATTTTTACCTAATAACTATTACAGCATAATTATATTTATTAACAAAAAAATAACAAACTTGTTCAATTTTAACCGGATCCCATAATCAGAACCTAACCAAACTTTCACACAACTATCCTTGAACTGTATTCTCTCAAATAAGGATCATTGGAATTTGTTGCCTTGATGTTGAGTTATTCGTCCATTTTTCGCGCACATACCTAATGCAAATTTAAGATGTATGTGATTTTCTTATAGATAGATACCATTGTCAGAAATAAATTTAAAAAAAATGGGACCACACGGGAAGCACTAGCTTTCAAAAAAAATCATCAAAATCAGTTCACCCACTCAAAAGTTCTGAGGTAATAAACATTAAAAAAACAGTTGAATTGATAACCGCCTCTTCTTACAGAAGTAGGAACGTCCTGTTAAGTTCATGTTAAAATTTTTATACGTTTTCTGAAATTATTGCTCTATTCTTAATAGAGATTCACGCTTTATCCCGCATAAAGCAGGATAGGCAGATGGAACCTAGTGTTAAGACACTCCGTTCACCACTTTCCGCTGAATTTGGGAGGTATTGCGTGTTGAGTGGCGGAGCTCAACGCCGCTATTTGCCTCGACACCAGAGCGAAGGAATGGAAATATAAATTTAAATGAATATTTCATTTCCTCCAGGAGAACCAACAACCGTTGCGTTACGGTCACACCCTTGTGCCCCTGGGCCACGACGGCCTCATATATATATATATATATATATATATATATATATATATATATATATATATATATATATATATATATATATATATATAATATTTACTTAAATTTATATTTTCATTTCTTCGCTCTGATGTCGAAGCTAAGCGCGGCGTTGAGTTTTGCCACTCAACACCCAATGCCTCCAGAATTCGGCAGAAAGTGGGGTATGGAATGTCTTAACACTAGGTTCCCTCTGACTACCCTGCTGTGAGCGGGATACAGCGTGAAGCTGTTTTTTTTATACGTATTAATAAAACCAACAGCCAGTTAAACCACAAATTTTTGAGCACAGTTAAATTTAACTACTAACAAATAAAGATTCGAACCTATAAAAACAATTAAACAAACAGAATTACATTTAATTAACAAGCGTCCACAAAATTTTATTTCCAAAATTAAAATTTCAATCTCAATTACGTACAAATTGCTATAGAATGTGGAAACGAAACGTTCGCAAGAATCCTTTTTCTAAAATATCTGAAAAATAAAGGCTAAAAGTTGGTGAATTGCGGCTGGACCCTGATTACGTAGCTCCCTAGGTAACCTAACCTGGGCTAACTAAACAGTGATTTATTAAACTTTAAATTACTGCATAGTAAATTTGCTAAATCAAAATTAAAAGTAACTAATCTAAAGTTTGAGTTGACAGAAATATTAAAAGTAATATAAATATGTATAGTAGTAACATATGTAATTTTTAGTTAAAAAAAATATTTTTTCTTTTTAGTTTCACGCTGTATCCCGCATTTGGCAAGATAAGCAGTCTAAATGTGTTTAGAGTATGTACAAAATATTTACCTTAAAAAAAATTCTTCTCTTTTCGTCAAAATTCGTCTTCATATATGCATTCAACGTACTATCAAAATTTCTACGCGATGTTTTTTTTTTCAGTATCATCTATACTAAACTCAATCTTATGCGCCACGACTGTCATCATTCTTTATTATTACACTGTTTATTATTTCAAAAAATAAATTTAGGCGATTTATTACAATATTTCTATAAAAAAAAAACAATGAAAGTGCGTTAAATTTACATTTATTTATTATACAATACCTAAACTTAAGTAAAAAAATACAGTCTGAGTGGCAATCAAGAGTACAATAGGCACAAATTGAATTTAGGTCACTTTTGTTAAATCTACAAAGACATCTCCAGATAGGTCGTATTCAAACAAAGATTGAGTGAGAGGATCTCTTGCAAATTCTTTGAAATACTTAATTTTTAGGTTTTCGTAACTGTCGAGGCCAGTCGTGGTGCAGGGGCACAAAGTGTGACTGTAAAATCGACTGGTTGTGGGTTCGATCCTCACTTGAGGAGATGAAATATTTACTTAAATATATATTTCCATTTCTTCGCTCTGGTATCGAGGCAAAACGCGGCGTTGAGTTCTGCCACTCAACATGCAATGCCTCCAGAATTCGGCAGAACGTGGGAACGGAGTGTCTTAACAGTAGGTTCCCTCTGCCTACCCTGTTGTGATACAGCGTGAAGTTGATTTGATTTTCGTAACTGAAAAAAATATATATTAGATGCTTCATTTTTGCTGCATTTTGTATGAAGATCGCCGCAAAATCTGAAGCTGTAAGATACATTCCAACAATGTTATATTTGTAGTTAATTTCACACACAATACAAGCCACTTTGATATTAATATTGTATTTTTTTAAAATGTAGAAGCCAGTCGTAGCGCGGTAGCACAAAGTGTGACTGTAAATGCGACTGGTTGTGGGTTCTACTCGAGGAAATTAAATCTATATTTTCTCTGATATTGAGGCAATCCCTCCAGAATCCGTCGAAAAGTGGGAACGGAGTGTCTTGTTTTTGAGTTGAACGGAGTGGTCACTAGGTTAGATACAGCGTGAAACTGATTTATTTATTTTAAGAGGATTTATTTATTTGAGGCCAGTGGTGGCGCAGTGGCACGAGGTGTGATTGTAAAACCGACTGGTTGTGGGTTCGTTCCCCACTCATCGACATCGAGAAGATGAAATATTTACTTAAATTTATATTTCCGTTTCTTCGCTCTGGTGTCGAGGTTAAGCGCGGCGTTGAGTTCTGTTCTCCAGAAATCTGCAGAAAGTGGAGAACGGAGTGTCTTAACACTAGGTTCCCTCTGCCTACCCTGCTGTGTGCGGGATACAGCGTTAAGCTGATAAGATATATATCTTTCCTTATACCTTCGAAAAATTAGGGAAGCCTCTGTGGGTGAGTCCCACTTGCACTTGACCTGTTTTTATATTTATATAACAACTGAAAAAAAAAACTGAAATGTATTTTTTTTAATCATTCAGTTAAAAAAATATTTGCGACGCAATTGCTCTTTTACGATTATGTTGAAGTATGGTTAGGATCGAACATTATTTACATTTCGAAAGTGGGACGGTTAACATATAAAAACGATACATTTTAGATTTATGGTAAAATGGTATTTGGATACTTTAATAATTATATATTACATCAACTATATGTGCGGAGTAGGCGGAGAGAATCTAGTGTCAAGACACTTTGTTCTGCGCTCGAAGTCGACACACTGCTTGTTGAATTGCGAAACTTAACGCTACAATTCATCTCACCAGAGCAGGAAAAAGAAAATAATTGGGAACGGAGTAGGTCACTAGGTTCCTTCAGCCACCCTTAGTTCTTAGGGTTCCGGGCCTCAAAAGATAAAAGCGAAACACTAATACGATCACTTTGTTGTCCGTATATCAAGATCTTTTATTTTTAAACATTTTTAAAGTGTTATTCCACACTTAGGAAAGAAAAATACTTATTTAGAAAACGTATAAAATTTTTAACGCAGCGGGACTCGAACCCGCGCATCCTGGAAACCGACCAGGCGCTCTGACTACTATGCCATGCGTTCTCGCCAAGCTACGCCTGGTTGGTTTCCAGGAGGCGCGGGTTCAAGTCCCGCTGCGTTCAAATTTTTATACGTTTTCTAAATAAGTATAAGATCTTTTATATTGAGATTGCGTTGAGATATAAACCTGAAATTAATATCATATGTTTGGGTTAAATGACATAAGGATTGATGACTAGATATATAGACTTCGCTGCATGTGTTAAATTTGGCACAAAGTGGGAATCTACAATACAAATAAAGAAAAAATCCGAAATATTTGTAGGTATTCCATGAAAACAAATAATAACGAACTTATCTGTATTTCGTTTTATACAAAATGAGTACATATGCCGACAAACTTAAGTAAGCCATCTTTTACAAGTTGTTCTCCCCGTTGACCTACAATCCTGAAATTGGTATGGAAGCCTCGGTGGACGAGTCTGACTTATCCGGTTTTTATTATAAACTAACAAACACATAGCACTAATATACATAAATACATCCATATCTTTCGCCCTTAAATTAACAATATATATATTTTTTACCAATAATCAATAAATTTATCATAACATTATCTACATATATAAAAGGACTTGTGCTGACTGACTGAGGGAAGACGCACGCACAGCCGTAACCGATGTGCGTAGAAATGTGAAATTTGGACAGAACAGTTGAAATTTTGTATGGTTTTTTTTAAATCGCCACCGATTTATATGATATAAAATTTGAAATTCAGACTCTTAAAAATATTTCATTGAATACGTGTTTCATGGTGTTTTAGGATTCACCCCCTAAGGGTTCAAATAAGGGGTTGAAAGTTTATATGGAAAAATCTTTAAATCGCCACCGATTTTTATAAAAATTTAAATTTAGACTGTTAAAAATATTTTATTGAACATGGGTTTCTTGGTTTTCTTAGAATTCACCCCTAAGGGTGCAAATAAGCGGGCGAAGATGCGCGCGCCCACTAGTCTGCTATATAATACCAATAATATTTGAAATTAATAACCGGCGACGTACGAAGCACCGGAGGTAAACTAGACTGTGATATTGTAATGTAATATCCTTATCCTGAAATACTCGTATCATATTTTAAAGGCATTTTGTATTGTAAATAAACTTGTAATCAAATAAATTAGCTTCACGCTGTATCCCGCACACAGCAGGGTAGGCAGAGGGAACCTAGTGTTACGACCCTCCGTTCCCCACTTTCTGCCGAATTCTGGAGGCATTGCGTATTGAGTGGCAGAACTCACCGCCGCGCTTAGCCTAGATACCAGAGCAAGAAATGGAAATATAAATTTAAGTAAATATTTCAACTCCTCGAGTGGGGATCGAACCCACAACTAGTCGGTTTTACAGTCACACTTCGTGCCTCTGCGGCGCGACTGCCCTCATAAACTTGGAAAACAAAAATATTTCTTGAAATGGAAACCGAACCCACAACTATAGCAACATAATATATATAACTGTACGCTTAGATTTAGAACTTTTTTAAAAATTATCACTATATATCTAAAATCACTTCCTCTAGTTGTAAAAACTACATTAATACAACATCGCATCGATAAAGAGGGGCTTACTTTTAAACTGTGCCAAGATGATCGACATACCAATGAATGTAACTGACTTTAAATTGTACATACATAAAAGTGTTTTAACATTGGGTTCCAAGGTTCCATCTGTATACCATGCTATGTGTGAGTTAAAAAAAACACTTAAATTAACATATTATCTTCGGTCATCTATACAGAAATACTTTTGATGGAAGCATATTATCATTACAATCAAAGAATCTAATCAAATCACAAGTGTATCAAAAATAACGGCGTTTACAGTCACTCTTTAAATGAAATATCAAAAAATATATATTAATATTAATTTTTTAACATGATTTTTATGATTGGAAAGTATGAACAAAAGTTTTAAATTAAAAAAGTTAAACACGTTCCGTTTAGCTTAGCGAACCTTATGATATCATTTTAATTTTACAACTCCCAACTGTTGTGTGAACTTGTTAAGAGCAAATCTGTACTATAAAAAGTTAAGTAAATATATTTACTTATAGAAAAAGAGATTTTATTTGTAGAAAAAATCACGCATATAGCATGGTAGCCCAAAAGAACTTAATGTCCAAATAATCCTTTCTCACTTTCCGCCCAATTTTCTATGCATTATGTTGAGTGGTGGAACTCAACTTCGCTGTTTGTCTTTTTACTGATAAAAATAACATATTCGCCCTAGTAGGAATAGAACTCACAACTGCCGTCACTTTTACTGTTAGACACTGTATTAATACCTAATACAATAATAGTCTCGAATTTGCAAGTGAATTTTTAATTTCAAAAACTTGTGTTATATCAAATGCTAAAATTCTAATTTAAATCTATACTAATATAATAAAGCAGAAGACATTATTTGTTCATTTGTTTGTTTAAACGCTTAGATATCTAGATCTATCGTTGCGATTTTTTTTTATTTTATATGAACGCTACATTAATATAATTTGGACGTATACTTTTAAAAAAAAAAAAAATTAAAATAATTCAACGCTCTGTTGCCGCAAGCCTAGGTTCGACTCGCGCAGGGAGCACCCTTGCCGATGACATACTCTCAAGCAGCCACGTAGTGCTTGCACTTTCTCTCATAATTGAATATATTAATGCAGTATAATAAAAGTATCATAGATGGTGTGCGAGAGAAGCCGCGAAGGGACCACTAGGATAATATAAAATAATAAACATACTATGGAGTATGTTTGTTATTTTAAAATTAAAGGCAAACGTGTGGCGCAGAGCAACAAGTGCGTGACTGTAAACGTGATAGATTTGTGGGTTTGATTTCAAGGAAATAAAATATTCATTTAATATTTTCATTTCCTCGCTCTAGTAACGAAGCAAGCGCGACGTTAAGTAACTCGCAATGCCACCAGAATTTGGCGGAAAGTGAGGAACGGAAGTATCTTAATGGGAACAGAGTGCCTTAATAGTAGGTTCCCAGGTTCCCCTGTCTATCAAACTAAAAAAAAAATCTGTCTGGAGTTCAAGTATTATACTTGTTTTCAAACTAACTAAACATAAAGCCACACCGATATGCTAGAAAATTATAAGCAAAAAGATTATTCGGTCACACAAATACCTACGTAACACAAAATACTCGGTTCGACATCATTAAAAGTTACCGCTTGGGCCGAAAAATAAATTACTACTAAAGTTTTAATAGCATTCTGCAATATGTGGTATAATTTCTTATATAATATTATATCCTTATTACAGTCTTATTTAACTTTGGTAATGTAAGTGTTGGTATTAGAGAGTAAGAGTTTTTAGGGATAAGTAGAAAAACTGTATGGAAATACGTATTTTCTTGTGTTTTGTAAAATTTATTAATTAGTATTCTTTACATTAATTTATCATATTATCCTGGTAACCTAGTGAAAAAAGGCTCCGTTCCCATTAAGTCAATTCCGTTCCCAACTTCCGCCGATTTCTGGATGCATTGAATGTGGCGAGAGAGCGGCAGAACTCAACGCCGTTTTCTTTTTTAAATTTTTAAAAATATTCCATTTTTGGCCTATTTTAGACGGAACCTCACGCCGCGTGCTCTACCCAGAGGACCAAAGGAAATGAGGAATGATATCCAATTATCATTTTTAAAGACACCTGCGTTCTTTTCTCTTAAATTTACTTATGTTATCTATTTATTAAAAGAAGAATGACTGATTGAGTTTTTACAGAAAAAGGGAAATTAGATAATTTACTGAAAAAGGTCCCCGTTCTCTTCCTGCAAATTGCCGCCGAAACTCGACACACTGCGAGGTAAGTGGAGGAACTCAACGCCACCCTTTGTTTTGCCAGAGGGGGGAATTTTTTTCTGCTTCACGCTGTATCTCACTTGTAGTAGGATGACGCTTAGTATTAAGATAATCTCCCCATTTACCACTGAATTCTGGAAGCATTTCGTGTTGAGTGGAGGAACTGAACGCCGTGCTTTGCCTGAGCCAGCGAAGAAATAAAAATACTGCATATTTCATTTTCTCGAGTAGGCATCGAACCCACAACCTGTCACGCGCCACGACTGGCCAATAAAAAATAATATTTAATTTAAATAATTAAAACTTAATAATACAATTTTAATATATTACACCAATTGTAGCACAAATAATCCAAATTCGCGGTTAATCGCTGTACACTACTATAATATATATACAAATATCATTGAAGCGAAATTGAAATCCAAACTATTCAGTGTTTGTTTGGTCCACACAACAGTTTACTTAGGATGCGACGTGATTTTGTAAATCAAGACGTTGATTTCCCTGAAAGGCGGTTTGTCACCCTGGAGTAATTTGAAGCGTGTTAATATTACATGTTTTTTTTTGTATATTTACATACTTTTTTAACGTCACGCTGTATCCCGCATACAGCAGGGTAGTTAGAGGAAACCTAGTGTTAAGACACTCCGTTTCCCATTTTTCCCTGTATTTTGGAGGTATTGAATGATGAATGGTGGAACTCAACGCCGTGCTTTGCCTAGAAACAAGAGCGAATAAATGAAAATATTATTTAATTTTTAATTTCCTTAAGTATAAATCGAACCCACAACCTGTCACGATTACAGTCACATTTGTGTCCCAATAAATAAATAAAATAATTTAGCGTGGTTAGAGTGCTAGCTTTTTGACACTGGGAAATACACTCATACAGACCGCTCGTGGGCAAGTCAAATATACCGTAAGGACGAACAGTATTGTTAGGGGAATCACCGGTGAACGAACCCGATACTACCCACTGAAACCTAGCAGAAATATCTCCACCTAAATTAAGACGCTTCAGGATCGCTTTAACGTGACTCAACGTGACTATTAATACTATTATTTTATTGTTTAAGTACAAAAAGATGTGCTATCTGGCAAAATACAGCCTGAAATTATATCCTAAGTATACCTAATTTTAAAATTTAATATGATAAGAAAACAGTATAAACCTTGTGTTTTTAAAAATATAGCAGTTAAGATAATATTAAAAAATAATATATATACATAAATATGTACAAAATCAGTGGAAACCCCGGAAGTTCGACAGTAACCCCAAACACACTCCAAATATACTTAAAAACAATATCTTCAAAACCAATTTAAATACAAACTTACTCTGAATCTGCAAAAAAAACAGGAGAAAAAGACAGAAAATGCCTTAAAACATTCATTCAACATAAATATTGGTACCCAAAAGTAAATGTTTGATTGCGTTTGATGTCCTAAGCAAATATGTAGTAGCGTTTGATCAAATACCGTTGTTGAATTTGATATCGGTGCGTATTTTGCAGTCTATTTTGATTACAACACAGTTGCCTTATTAATTTGCGTCGCATAAATTGATGTTAAACGCTGTTTGTGCGTTTCGTTTTGGAACGGTTATTGTAAAACTGTTGCAAACTCTGAGTACTGAGTTCGAGGTTCGATTCCCACTCAGAGTCAGTATTTTTGACTACAGAGTGTTTTTGTTATCACCACTTTAAATGAAACCACAATTTTAATTACTCTATTAGACTCTATTATAAAATAAAATTAAAATAAAAGAGATTTTTCCAAAAATGAAAAAGTGAATTTTTCAAACAAAATAATTGATAAAATTATTGTTATAAAATACAAACACAGCCACAAACCTATCAAGACGATAACTCCGCACACGCCTATGTTATTTGAGTATATGTATTATGTAGTATGTTTTTTGTATAGTATGTTTTTTGAGAATGATAAGTGGATGACGTGATTGGTATCTATTTGTAACTGCGTCACACGAAATACAGGTATTGCAACATAGTGGAAAGGAAAAAAAATCCTAAGTCTAAACTATTGAGGTATCTTGATTCATTTCTTTAAGTATAGGTGTGAAATATTTTACCCTATATGCTGCTGCCGTAAAAGGGGCACAGACGCTTCCATCCTGTATAATCTATAAGTAACAAAAATAGTTTAAGTATGCTTATTAAGTACATTTTTTTCTTTTAAAATAATATTTTAATTGAGTGTTTTAGTCTGTTGGTCCAATTTTACTTGGAAAATGTTAGTTTTAAAATATAAAATAACAAAATAAATTTTAAAATTGACAGAATGCCTTTCATTTATTTATATATTTTGAAATATGACAAACAACCGTTGCCATGATATCATATTATAATGTCATACGGTCTTGTAAACAAACTACTCAAAGATTTTTATACATTTTTAAAGTGTTATTTCACAATTAGGAACGAAAAATACTTATTTTTTACTCAAAGATTGCCTATCACTGTTCATCGTTACATATTACTAAAATTAGTATTAGTAAAATAAATATTAGTAAGTAGTAGTAGTAACTAACGTCACAACAGGGCAACAAAATATCCAGCGTAAACGTCAACGCGATATTTTTAATGTCAAATGTATTTAATACATTTTTATAATATTCAAACAATTTAATAAAAGTAAGGTTTTTTTAAGATATAAAATAACAAAAAAAACAGTTACTTGATTTATGTTACTATATGATATTACACATTATAACATAAATCAAGTAAATTGAACATTGTTTACGATTCACGAAAAATATATTATAAAAATATATTTTATAAGCATATTGTAATCTCAAAGAAAAACAAGAACATATTTCTTAATAAAATGTGAAGAAAACTGTCGAGTGACAGTTATAGCGGTGACATTGACAATTCTTACATTTCTATAACAACTGACAAAATAAAGATATTTTTTTTAACCAATGAAGCTAAAAGTATTTTTATACAATGTATTGAATAAAAAAAAATTTTTTATAAAATCTATTGAATATTTTTTTTATGTTCATATTAAATTTTAAATCATTGTACACATAGTTAACGAACGTGAGCTTTTAAACCGCGACGTGTGAATAAAGCAAAAGTGTAGCGTAAAGCAGTTTGGATTCAAGTTTGTCTTCAAAGTACTTGTACTCGTGTCACTTATCTGTTCTTGTATATTTCACATAGACTGGAGCAAACATGCTTAAAAGTCAGACTAATTTAAAATGCTATTTTTTTAATCCATTGTTGATCAATTAATAACTAACTGAAAACATTTTAATTATTCAGGTACTATAAACGTTACGATGTATCTAAATCTAGACGAAGAACCGTTTCGGAAAATAATTTTCTAAAAAACAATACTTTAAAATATTTAAATTGAATATATTAAATGATTGATGAGAATTCTTCAGAATTATACATAACATGCATGCATATTTTACAAGTTTGTCCGTTCATCACCTTCAGATGCACTACGACATCTGACATTATCACGAAAGAAAGAAATCTAATAACTTAAAACCCATAAAATGTGACACAACCTCAACGCCCTCATATATACAGTGTTCACAAGTATTGGACTAATTAGCGAGCTCTGACAGTTCTATTTACTTTATTCGCTATACATTTATATTCAAATTGGCAATAAAGTATCTACGTTCAAATTTATCAAAATATACTTTTGTATTTATATTTAAACCATAAAAATATCCGAAGAAAAGAAATATATGGTGTTGAATTCCGCTAATTTTTAAGTCAGCATGTTGAAGGCTGTCTTGAAACTTGAAAATTAGCCGGAAAGCGTGCAGTGTCTTAACATATCTTCTCTTTCCTTTCTTCCTCTTTCCCTCTACCTTTCTTTACGTCTATGCAGGAAAAAAGAGAAGATGTTTATTTTATTCTACTTTTTGAAACACAATAACTCAATTAATATGACTACATAAAAAAAACCAATAAAAATCTCATCTGGCGCCAAAAATCCTACACTTTACCGATACAATCCATACTATTTAATATTTAACATTGAATTGTTTCGACTAACACGCGTCAACTAAAAGCAATCCATTACAGCAGTGCCTTAACACGTCCTAACTCTTCAACAAAGTTGATCTGAAGCGACTTCAATGATTTACATGTAAATTGGGTTTCAAACGGATTCGAACGTTCATAGTTAACACTAGACCTAAATTACGGTCACTAAATAACAGTATAGATCTTAACACTCAGATTTAAAACATATATTTGAACTTTAGATACTTTCACGGATGTATCCAGAAATTTGTACAGAAATTAGAAATGCAAGCTTTGTAATTGCGTTTAAATTTTCGAGTTGAGGATCTTGATTCAATTGGATACAGACTATTTTGTAAAAATCCATGTATGACAATTTATTTAGATATTTTGTTTGAAGACAAGTCTTAACTTTCTATAAGGTCTTGGGTCCCGATGTGTGACAAAGTGCTTATGTAGGCTGTTTGCTTTGAACTGTCGAAGGTTTAGGATAATTTGACGTTTTACGTATTACTTGGTCTCAATTTTGGGAAGGGATGATAGGTTAAGTCAAAATAGAATTAACATTTATTTATATAATATATTTAGTATTGTATGTATGTACATATGTAAGAATAGTATTAAAGGTCTTCATGGCGCAACTGCTTTTTTTGTTTTACGCTAAATGCCACTTATTGCAGGATAGGCAGATGGAATCTAATGTTAAGACGGAGTTTTCTACGTTCTCCACGTAAAATTTTCAAGATATTGCGTGTTCAGTGGCAGAGCTCATGCAGGCAGGCATCATGTTAACAGTCAGATGGCCTCAATAGAGCTATTTTTATTATATATTTTAGATATTTTAGACAGTTTCAATAATCAAGATATTTATCTCACTATCATACAAACATCTTTATTACAACAAGTATCTTTCTTTATACATTTTCTATATTAAAAAACTTTGCAGATGAGACGGAGTGGAAATCTAAAAAGGTTAGAAATAACTATTCCACTATTAAAAGGTGACTGGTAAACGAAATGAAGCGTTTCAATAAATCAAAATTCAAGAAATTCTATAAAAGTTTATCCAATTTAAAACGAGGTTTGGTTCAAAGGTAATAGTTTAGATTTCGACCTTTGGCTTTTATAACTAACAAAAATAATATATTGTGTTTAGTTAGAAACCGCTGAATTTTGTAGTTATTTAAGTAGTTTTTGTTCGGATAGTATAAATTGCAATGGAATCAGCTTCACTTCATTTCAGGGTAAAGGGAACCTAGTGTTAAGTAAGACACTCCGTTCCTCATTTTCAGATAGTAATAAAGACTTATTTATTTACAGTCATCTTCATCGTCGGCTTCGTGCACGTGGTTAAATGGAAATTAGGAGTTGTGTTTGACAATGCCTCTAATTTGACGGAATATGTGGAAAGTAGAGTCTTAACACTACACGTTCCCTTAGCCTACCCCGCAATGTGCGGTATACAGCGTGAAACTGAATAAAAACTGATATTAAATCATCGAGACACCGATACAAATCGATAAAATGAATGATATTAAAAGTCATCAGATCTATTTCAATTCTGTGTTGCTTCATAGAATTGCAAATTGTGAATGACACTAGTATTATTATGAACATCCGTGAGGGTACTATCAAATTACTGGTGTCGTAGCTTGATGTAGATTAAATATTTTAAATAAGCATTTTTAGTAGGCAGAGGGAACCTAGTGTTAAGACACTCCGGTCCCCACTTTCTGCCGAATTCTGGAGGCATTGCGTGTTGAGTGGCAGAACTCAACGCCGCGCTTAGCAACGACACCAGAGCGAAGAAATAGAGATATAAATTTAAGTAAATATCTCATCCTTTCGAGTGGGAATCGAACCCACAACTAGTCGGTTTTAGAGTCACACTTCGTGTCGCTGCGCCGCGACTGGCCTTTAGTATATATATCCTATACCTGTTTATATCAAATCTTGTGTTAAATTTAACACAATTTCGATTTTCAATAAAAAAAATATTCTATTGACAATTCAATTAAGCATATTTTTTAGCTTCTCGCTGTATCCAGCACAAAGAAAAGTAAGCAGAGAGAATCTGGGAACCTGAGAGCCTGGTGTTAAGACACTCTGTTTCCTTTGAGGTTAATCACCTGCTTGCACTAAACAGAAACAGAACCACAACATTTCAAATTAAATATTTTATGACTTCCTTTTTTTCATTTTGGTATGGTTAGTCCTATAAATAAGTTATTATTCTTGGTTTGGTTTGGTTTCTTTTAATATGGCGTTCCGAGCGTGCCAGTTGAGCACAAAATCACTTCGCCCATGTCACGTTGAATGGAGAACACACGAAAGAGGTTGTACGGTAAAAAAAGATAATATTACATAACAGAAAAATGCATGATTAAAAGAGTTCCCAGAAAAATACTGCCTTCACCTATAACAAGACAAAAATATTATTATTCTTAGGATTAATCTAGAATTAAAAGAATCAAACCAATAAACACCGCATTTTCTCTTAAATGAGCGGAAAAATAAAAAAAAAAAAATATGAATCCCCGAGTGATAATCGAATCCAAAACCACCGCGTGATTTATAATATTTATAAGTCTGGAATATTTATTAATGAACTTTCTTCTATCTAGTCACATTCTATTTAATGATCAGTTAACCACCAACGGGTAAGATCGGATTTTCGAACATTTTATATTGGTTTATAAACGAGACTTACTTACAATATAAGACATACGATAAGATATCGCTTGCGATTTTACCAACTGTACGTATAGGATATATAGAAAAGTGAGAGAGTTCGTATTAAAAAATTGTATGATACGAATTAATCAAATAAATTAGACAAACGTGACACAGTGGAACAATGTCTAACTGTTAACGCGACAGTTTAGACGATTCAATTCCTACTCCGGTGAATGATTTTTTTTTATTTTCTCGCTGTACTAAGAAGATTTGCGTTACTTACTTTCTTGACATGAGTTACTGTTAAATTGACTCAACACACGATTTGTATTGGGCGAAAAGTGGGTAACAAAGTGACTTAACCCTATAACCCGTATTTTTAGACCACTCTTAATTCATAAGTTATCATTGATACATTATAATATAAGAATGAAAATGGCATCTCAAAATCACTATCAAGATCGATCTCAAAGTTAATAGCAGTTCATAAGCACTACTTAAGCTCCCTCTGCTTAATCTGATTTGCAGGAAAAGGCAAAACTATAATAAAACAAAATATCCTAAAATCCCACTAGAAATTTATCTGTCTCATAACAAAAATAATGAATACGATTTGGAAAAAATAAAAGTCGTATCGTATAAAAATATGACGTACACTGAAACTCACTAGTCTATATGGTTAGAATTTCCACATCTTACGATGAAATTTTGCCACCGTTTTATAGCAATTTTGTAGCAGACGACTTTTTGATTATCCAAATACACCTGTCTCGACATTTTTAAATTGCTAGCTTTTGAAGATCAGGGAATATTTACATATTAACTATTGAAGGTATGTGACTTTGTTTGTGTATGATTATTTTTTCTTATATTCTATATGAATGAAATAGATGTTTATAGGTTTAGTTTTTGGTATCTGTTATATTAAAAATAATTTTTAAAAATATATTGTTTGATCATTACTTAGTGACTGTATCTCTCTGTTTCCACCATAAGTACACTAAATATTTATTTAGTTAATTTTAGTGGCGGAACTTAACAACAAACTTTATCTTGCCTCCAGAGTGAGAAAATTTAAATAATTTATTGTATCGAGTTGGAATCAACCCACAATGCCATATAGTGTCGCTGCACCACAAAAACCTCGTAAAAAATAAATAAACATTTAAAAAATCCTTTAGAATAAAGAAAATTTCTAATAAAATTTATAACTGTATCCAAATAGAATCATTTGTAAATATATTTGAAAATACAAATAAACATTTATTATACTATTTATTACTTCCCCTCTTAAATTAGATACCAGGTTCTTTTGAAATATACAGGAATATATTAAATTTCCTCCTTGGAGTGTGAAAAAATTCCTTACACAGATCAAGAAATAGAAGTGCTATAAATTTTTCTAATTTCAAACGTAGTGTAGAATATTTTTTGGTTCTATGAAATTTATTATACAGTTTCAAAATGTATAAAATATAAATTCTAGTAGTGAACTGTTAATCTCTGAAGAGTTACGCTATTCAGATCTTGGCCTTATCATCAGATCAACTCAAATTCTGTTTTCTAGCTTTTATTGGAAAGTTATAAAGATACAAGTCGACCTAAAAGAATATGTTAAAAAGAAATATAGATAGAAATACTTTATTGCAAACAAAGCTGTTACAGGAAAAATGGATAATCATACAATACTTTTGACAGAAAAGGAAGGATAAAGAGAGATTTAGCGATAGTTAGAAAATGATTTAGGATTTTTAATTTTGGGTAAAGGAAGTATTTGAGAGAGAGAGAGAGAGATACCATTTATTTACCTTCTATATACTATCTTACTTCAGGATTTAAATTATGTACAAAAGATGCCATATCCGAAAGTATATCTAACTCTACTCTAATATTTCACTCCCATGTCGCTCACAAGAAATTAAATTTGTTGTATTGGTATTGATGAAGAAATCAGATAAAATATGAATGCAAACGTTGAATACCGTCTATTTTGGGGGAAAATATACGATTTATTTTTTAGATATCACACGCTCTGGTTTATTTATAAATTGTAATAAGTTCAGTTTATAAAATAAACTAAACTTTAACATATGATTGAGGCCAGTTGTGGCGCAGGGGCACAAAGTGTGACTATAAAACCGACTGGTTGTCGGTTCGATCCCCACTCGAGGAGATGAAATATTTATTTAAATTTATATTTCCATTTCTTCGCTCTGGTGTCGAGGTTAAGCATGGCGTTGAGTACTGCCACTCAACGCGCAATGACTCCAGAATTCGGCAGAAAGTAGGGAACGGAGTGTCTTAACATTAGGTTCCCTCTGATTTTCTGCTGTGTGCGGGATATAGCGTGAAGCTGATTTATTTTATTTATTCGAAATATTTCTAGCTGTAATTTTCTAAAAACTAAATACCAAATTACGAACTTGTATGTTGCAATTAGTATAACCTAAAATAATAGGACTTATGTAATATTATAGTAAACATAAAGTTGAGGCCAGTCGTGGCTCAGGGGCACAAGCGTGTGTTAAGCCTCACTCGAATACATGTAATGTTTTCTTTTATTGGCTCAACTCACAAAGCCTCTAGAATTCGGCGAAAAGTTGGCAACGGAAGTGTCTTAACAAAAACGGAGTGCCTTAACTTTACGTTCCCATTTCTCATCTGCCTACAAAGAGGAATATAGAGTGAAGCTGAAAAAAAAAACGAATGTTAAAAAGGCTCAGTTGTCAAAAGCCACAATAACAAAATATTAACCTAGAATCGGAAAATCCATATAATTTATAAATATCCCGACAATTTCCTAAGATACACTAAGACCGATTTTATTTTCGTCCCCAAAAGAAATTGTTTTTATTCAAACGTTCGTTCGGAACGATCGTTTGTCATTAAGTATCAATAGTGAGACGCCCAGAAAGTTGACGGCGATTACGATCTGTGTCCCAATTAGAAGTATCGAGCGGTTCAGTTGTTTTTCGGATATTTATTTTTTATTGTTAACGCAGCGGTTGTAGGTTTGATTTCCCTTATCAGGCCAATTTATTATTTTAATTTCCTTGCTCTGTTATCAAAAAAATCAATGCTCTTTTTCTAGTTACCAAGATATTGTGCGGCGTTGAAATCCGCCGTAAAAATAACTCAGTAGAAGTCATGTCAACTCTGTTGACACCGATTTAACTTATACCAATAACAATAATAACAAATATAAAAAAATATAGTTGCTGGATTTGAACCCGCGCCTACTGGAAATCGTCCAAGTTGTCTGATAACAAATTATCGACGTCGTTTACATATAATAAGCGTATAAAAATTGCGACATACGTATAGCTTACCTTACTTACCAGTGTAAGCACGCAATCTCAAAGGTTCAAATCCTGCAGGCTCAAATCTCGCTATGCTCAAATTTTTAGAGCCCTTCTAAAAAACGTTTTTTTTCAGATCCTAGAGTAATCTGAGATCTAGAGATCTATGTAAGAGGGTTAGCAGAGGCAGCCTAGTGTTAAGACACTCGGCTCTTCGCTTTTCGCAGAATTCTAGAGGCATTTGTGTTGAGTGGCGAACCTCAGCGCCGCTTTGCCTCGACACCAGACTGAAGTAACAAAAATATTAAACATTTAATTTTCTTGAGGAAACACATACATTTGTCCTCCTGATCACGTTGTTTCATCAAATCGCGTTATAATACCTAAGTGAAAATGTTTGTATTTTTTTATACTTTTAAGTTTTAAAAAATACAAACGATTTAACTAAAAGTTTCCACCACTGCCCAACATAATCTATTTATAAGAAATACCGTCTCTTATCAAATAGATCTCCAGCTACTTACTTATCGGGCTAAAAACCGCAGCCACGGCTTAGTGGCTGCCGAGACCACTTTTAATTAAATGAACTTGTTTTCCTCTAAACAGGAGAAAAAAAAGAGATCAATTATAGAGAATAATCACCACTTTTGTTCTGTTATAGTCACGTTCAGAGAATATTTTTGTTGGGTTTTGATTTATACTCTCATAACTCGATGGGCTGTGATATGTGATGGCCTCTCTCTGCCCATAAAATATCAGAATAACAACATATGTCATAGAAACGGATAAGAAAAGGGCTAGCGTTTCTCCAACTTTTTGTAGGTAAGCTCTTGTTTTTGGGTTATATTTCAAATTTACGCCGCGTTGCGGAATGTCTGATTAAAACACGGCGGTTATAAATCTTGTACATTAGCTTCAAAATAATGTTTATATTTGAAACTTACTTTTTTCTTGTCTGGGCGTACAAAATGCAGCGTTATGTTACGTTATTTTAAACTTAATGCTTTTAAAAGACACGAAAATAAAAGATCCAACTATTTTATAATTGTATTATTTTATTATAAAGAATAAAATAAAAAAGCTTATACGTAAAATATTGATGATGCCAGCCATGCTGAAGGTGCACACAGACACTGACTGTAAACGCGATAGGTTGTGGGTTCGATATCCACTTGAAGAAATGAAATATTTATATTTTTATTTCCGCGCTATGGTAACGAGACAAAGTGCGTCGTTAAATTTTGCCACTTATCATGTAAATGCCTTCACAATTCGGCGAAAATTAGGAACGAAACTGTGTTATTGGTTACGAAGTGTCTTAACACTAGGTTCCTTCTGCCTATCCCGCTATGTGCGGGATAGAGTGTGACACTAAAAAACGTATGATTCAATTTTTAAATCGTATAATTTCAGAAGAGAATGATACAAATTGAAGATATAAGATTTTGTGGGAAAATATAAAAAGTATGGTGCCTAAAGCTATAAATCTTTCCAGTAATGAAAAAGACTTGAATTGAAATCTCTTGAAAGTGACCAATCTATCTTCAAAAGTATAGGTACGGTTGAATTGGCCTTCAGAATTATTCTTTAAGGCTGTAGCATGTTTGGCGCGATATATAAACGCGACGGTTGTGGGTTTGATTACCTCTTGAGGGAATTAATTTAGATCAAATGACTAGCTATTTCCACTCTTAATACATTATACTCTCTGCTAATTTGCATTATAAAAGTTTATGTAATTAATTTTAACACTTTACTCTTTGTTATTATACAAATAAAAATTATTTTTGTATAGTATATACATTTATATTTATAGAGGGCAGACAGAAAACAATACGGTAGTAGGTTCAATTTCCATGAGGCAGAAGTTGTCATTATAAAAAAATAGTTCGGCGTTGAGTTCCGCAATGTCTCGAAAATTGAGTGGTGCGTGTGGAGTGTCATAACACTACATACCTACCCTACCCTACCCTCCTACCTACCCTACTATACATGGGTAAAAACGTCGTATAAAAACATAAACCAACATTATATTACCACAATTCCAAACAATATATCTAATTCTAATACTAAATACATGTACCATCTCACTTACGCTCTATAAAGGAAGTCACAGCTTTCATTTAGCTAAATCTAGTTAGGGACGAAGGAAACAAGGCAAGAAAGAGCCTCACTGTGTTGCCATCTGTCAACGGTCGACCACCCGGTACTGTGAAGTTATATCCTGGACTAGAACATTCAAATTTGAACCTTATACTAATAAACTTAAAATTAATTTTAACATAAACTTCAATGTGTGTGATAACAAAGTTTTTAGTTAGAAAGGAATTATAGGAAAATATATCTAATTACAATGGTATAAAGTTGAAAGTGTGTGGGGTAGTCGGAAGCTCACAGTTCAAAGTCACGTACTTTAAGCGATAAGAACGAAGACAAACGGGTGCTTTCCAGGCCATTTTTAGACTTAGATCCCAAAAAATTCTGAATTTCCAAATTTGTTTCATACCAATAATATAAGACAGTTGATAGAGGCCGTTGAGGTAAAGGCATACATTCTGATTATAAGCGCGACGGTTGTAGGTTCGATTACCACACGGCGGAATGAATTATTTTCGTTTTCTCGCTCTGGTATTGGATAAAATGCGGCGTTCTATTTCACCACAATACGGAATACCCTGAAAATTGTTCAGAAAGGAAGGAACGTATGTGAAGCTAAAATATATATATATATATATATATATATACTAGCGGACCCGGACGCGGCTTCGCCCGCTTCGTATAGTTATACGAATGCTTAATAAATATATTTATGAAATTGTTTTCTGTTTTAATAGGATTGGTAAGAAATTATAAGCCTAAATGATCATAATAATCCGAAAAACAATAAAAAATAAAGAAAATTCTTATTATCAGAAAAAATATATAAGTAATTTTAATGAATAAAAATACCAAAGTAAAATATTAATAAAAAAAACTAAACAAAACCAGCTAGATTATCAAAGTAAAATAAATATTTAAAAGGATTAAAATGAAACGTGTTGTGCTAGGTTTTTGCTTGTGGTTATTTATATAATTCTCAAATACATTAAAAAATAATTTTATATTTTTTGTCTGTCTTTCTATTTCCCCGAGCTAATGTTCAGAACAACTGAACTGATTTTTATTGGACTTTCTGTGATCGATTTTTATGATTTATCCGGGAAAAATCTTTTTACACGTATTCCTTGCGCGCGTACATAGATACTATATGAAATAACTAAACTTCTTTCTACATTAAATAAGATAATTTTTGGGAGCAATATAAAATAAAATCCCAAAAAACTAAAACTATGTTTTATTAAATGTATAATAACGGTATACATAAGCTAACGGAAATAACCGACCATTCTTTCCTTTATACTTAAATAATATTACGCCGATGCCGCGCAGGACCGAAACTTAAACCACACCAACATTAATGAAAATCTAACTAATGTACTACTCGAATAAGCGAAGAACCAAACATAAAACATAAATTAATAATAAACAGAAAATAACCACATAAAAATTTACAGTAGAACGAAAATGTATAAAAAATTTGAAAATCGTCAATGTCATCTGCGCGTTCCGGTCGGCCATACCCGACCTTTTCTTAAAACGATATAATTCCTCGTTGCCTAGCAACGGTTCCTTAGCGACTTTGTTATTAATATGGCGGAATAAATTACATGTCAAATTGAAACGTATTTTAATATTTGAGTATATATCGAGAATATTACAAATATGAGAAAAAAAAGTACCCTATGTTCATCCGAAGACCCTCAAGTATCTCTGTATGAGTATTTTATTACAATTGAATTAGCGGTTTGGCCCTGATTGCGTAACAGACAGACAGACAGACAGACAGAGTTACTTTCGAATATATAATATAGGTATGGATATATATATATATATATATATATATATATATATATATATATATATATATATATATATATATATATATATATATATATATATATATATATATATATATATATATATATATA
>DWQW01003345.1:0-22976 GCA_018249695.1 Heliconius erato demophoon
TAGGCAGAGGGAACCTGGGAACCGAGTATGATTATACTCCGTTTCCATTAATATTCTTCCGTTCTCCACCACGACTTTTGGCGCACTAGGTTATTCAAATATCATGTCATGATTTTTACAATAATTAATATATTTACTTATATTAAACCTTTAAAATTAAAATTAAACAAACCACTCTAGTTTTACTGTTTTTAAAGAATTTACCGTTTAATATTTTTGTATATTGTTAGAATATTTGTTAAGAGGTTTTTTATTTCTTATTTGAAGCTTAACACTGTATTCCGCGTGTGAACAGAGGAACCTTAGTGTTATAACACTCCGCTCCTGACAACATTATTAGCTCCAATATTTTCAACGCCACGCTTTGCCAGAGTAGGAAAATGGTATCAATTCATTACTTTATAAGGAACGAACCCACAACCGTCGCGTCAGATGATGCCCCACTAATATATGATACGGTATTATAGAGTTATAGTCGTATAAACCTTAATATATTCAAATCTTTAGACTAATTCTAACAATGCTAGTTTCAATTTCGAACGAGGTTAATATACACTTAGTATCGATACATTTGTAATTTAATAAATGCAGATCCCTAAAACTATTTTAATACTAATGTTAGCACAAGGTTGTAAAATTTACATACAATATTTCTATATACCTACGTAATAAGCCGTCGTGGTACAGTATACACGCGATGGTTTTGGTTCGAATCCCATTCAAATAAATGTTTAATAAAATATCATTTATTAGTTTCCATCTCAGTAGGGGCAGGCAGAGGGGTTTTCTGGAGATATTCAGGTATGGTGCATGGCGGAATTCAACCCCACCCTTTACTACGTTACCAGAGGGAGGAAGTAAAAATTTAATATAATAAAATTAATAATTCATTCGCTCGAGTGAGAATGAACCCACAACAGGCGAGTTCACGGCCGCAAGCTTGATCTCCTGCTCTACGACGGCTCATATAAATACGAATATAAATAAAATAAATATTACCCTATACTCTAGAATCTTTAAGACCAGCTCAATGTTAAATTGTAAACATTTACCAGTTACTACGATAATAAACGTTCGAAGCGACGAGATACTCTTCTCACTTATAGCATCACCTTGATTATATTATACCTAAAACAAAATTTTACCCAACTGTGCGAAACCTAAAGGGAAGTTATATTTATTAGCTCGTTTGCGTGTGTGTATGTCGGTTCGCTCTGTTCCCCTGCATATTCACTCTGATACTTTGTTGGTTTTTCTTGATGGCCCAATTATTATTAGATACGTTAATAAAGTTTTTTTAGCGTCACGCTGTGGCCTACCAACAGCAGGGAAGGCAGAGGGAATCCAGTGTTAAGACTCTCTGTTCCCCATTTTCAGACGAATTTTGAAGGTATTGCGAAGGCATTTTACTCTAAGTAGACTCTGAGTAGCAGAATTCAACGCTGCGCTTTGCCTCGACACATAGAGCGAAGAAAATGGAAATATTAAATAATATTTAATTTCCTCAAGGGAATCGAATCGTTTTTTTTGTTTTATTTATAAATAACTTATTATTGCATTTAATAGTTCACGCAGACAAAGCTGCCAGTTCCAACTAGTAAACTTTTAGAAAAAAAAACCTATTCTAACATACACCACCCATCAAAGTGGGTGGTTATTGAGCACAATATGGATAAAATAATCGTAGCATTCCTATAGAAATGAAGACGCGATGACCGTTAAAGCGTTTGGCTAATTGCCTATATACTGGATCATGAATTGATGAAATTATAGCACCAACACGTGGTGCGGCCTTATGTATGTTTTTAGTGATGAAATGTTATAAATCAATTAATTATGCACATCATGTGATTGTAAGTGTGGTTGCGGGTTCGATTCTCAGTCCGGTAATGAATTATTTTCATTTTGTCGCCCTCTGGTAACAAGACAGTGCGGCGTTAAGTTATGCCACTGAATATGAAATGTCTCCAAAATCGAGCGCTGCGTGGGTGTTCTAACCATAGGTTCCCTGTGTTTACCCTGATGTGTACAGTGTAAAGTTTAATTTCTTTTTTTTTCTTTAGTATCTCACGTCACAATTATGTACAAGTTGCGTGTTGTGGAAGACAAAGAAAGATGTAGAAAAATGTATTATAATATAAAATTTAAATGTTTATTCATATATTTATTAAAACATATCACCACAAAAACATCTCATCCATTATGTTTACTTATTCACCGTTTCACTTAAAAAAAAAAACAATTTTATATTTATTCTATTTAACGACGTCAAATAGCGAGCAGGTAGCAGATACGATTTATGTTTATATTGTTTTTACGACTTGTCTTGACAGAAAGCTGTTTTAATACGAGAATGTTCTATAACTTATAAAGGCCATAGTGGCCTAGTGGCTGTAGAGGTAATCTCCGTTCTGTGAATGATTTTATAGCTTCACTCTGTATCCCGCACATAACACGCAAGGCAGAGGGAACCCAGGAAACTAGTTAAGACTCGGATCCCACTTCCCACACGAAACTCAACGCCGCGTTACCAGAGTGAGAAAATAAAAAAATATTTATTTCATTTTACCAAGTGGAAAGCGAACCCACCAACCAACCGTCACGCTTACAAACACACTCTTATGCCACCGGGCCATGATGGCCTAATTAATCTCTAATGAATCTCGATGCCTTTATGAATGATATTTAAATTATTTAAATTAAGAATTTCGTCATTCAACTTACATTGTCTTGAAAATTCCACTAAAATTGGAAAACGGAGTGTCTCAGCACTAAATGTTATCCTGCTCTGTAAGAAAAACGTGAAACTGCAGTTTTTTAAGCCCTATAAGATTTTTTTTTTATCTGTTTTTATTTAGGGACTAGCCCTATAAGAATATTAAATTGGTCTAACGTTCTAATAAGAAGTGTGAAGTTATTATTATATATTTTTTACCTTTTAAGGCCAAAGGATAAATGTTTATTTTTTATTATTATTGATCTAACCTTTAGCAGTAGCAGTGAGTAAGACCGTTCTAGTGTTGTTTTCTAATACATTACAGTAGAAGGCTACTGTATTATTTTTACTTTTTTATGGACTCTTTAGAAATATTTGAGACTAGTTCTTAAGTTTATTGGTACTCTATATATTTGTTTTTTTTTTTTAATTAAAATATGTTTCGTTCGATTGTAAACGCGATGGCTGTGGGTTCGATTTCCATTGGGAGAAAAGATATGTTTTCAATTTGGTCTTAAAATTTGGCATTAGGAAGTATAAGTGGGCGTTAATGAAGGAATACCCGACGAGGACGGGAAGAATAGAATTTTCGTTTTTCCATATTAAGATATGCAAATAAAATTGCGAGCGATTACTATTCCTATCCTACTTATCCTACTAATATTATAAATGTGAAAGTTTGTGAGGATGGATGTTTGTTCCATATTCACGCAAAAATTACTGAACCGGTTAGGATGAAACTTCTAGCTTATACATCAGAATAGCACATAGGCTACCAATTATGTAAAGATTTAGATTTTTTTTGCTATAATAAAACAATACTTTTAAACGAGCAAGCCCGCGTTGTGGTCGCTAGTATAACATAATTCATTAAATTTTTATTAATAACCTTGCATTATTTAATTTCACGTATATAATATGACTTCATCAATATAAAATTTTAATTTTGAATCCCTTTGAAAGTAAGTCGGCCACACCCAGAATTAATGAAAGATTCGCGATTACTTCGCGTTTCGATAATTATAATATTAATATTTTGGCGTTGATACAATTATGGGCTTATGTTTTAATATAATGTAAAGCATGCTACATATGAAAGAACTTTTAAATGAATAAAGAAAGGTTCTTTTTTATTTTGTTTCTCTACACTAAGCATTGAAATGTATTTTTGGAAAACGTATAGAAATTTGAACGTAGCGGGACTTAAACCCACGCCTCTTTGACTGTATGCGTCCATTGATACACGGGGGAAAAATTGGGGGTTAAGTTCCGTAATTGTTTTTAAACCTCACCTACCCTCCCTTAGGTCGCAACATCACATAGGGGAGTGTAGGGGAGCACAAAAAGGGGATTCCCCGTAATTCCTAAGGAAAACGGAAATAAAAACATTATCCTATATTACAATCCACGCAAATGAAGTAACTATAACTGGTCTGGAAATAACATGCAATTACATACAATAATTTTTCAATTGAATTCAAACTAGTTACCCGCAATATATGAATTATCTCCATTTCATATTAATACCGTCGACTAGACTATATAACTGTTTGATCGTAAAATAGTAGGATTGAGAGGTTTATAATTATTTTCACTTGACCATTTCTAATGGTTCCACATTGCATATTAAACACCTTGATATCGTAACTCGGGGCTAAGTTCTTATAGGTATTGATAATTTATAATTTGTATCTATTTACATATAGTTATTATTCTGAGGCAGTCGTGGCGCAGCGGTTATATGTAAACAAGAGGGTTGTGGGTTAAATTTCCTTCGGGGGAATGAATTATAATGTCACGATAAATGGGTGGACTGTGGGGCGCGGATTGTCTTAAAATTTACTTTTCATTTATTAATATTAAGATAAAATATTGCATTGGATTTCTTCAATGAATAAAAGCAATGCAAAACTTATTTTATTTTTTACATGTTTTTATTTTATAGAATAAAATCTATATTAGAAACCAATCGCGGCACACTGGCACAAATATGTGACTGTATACATAACAGATTGTGGGTTCGATTCCCACTCGAGGAAACGAGATCTTATATTTTCCTTTCTTTTTCCGCCATTCAACACGCAATGTCTCCAGAACGCGGTGTCTTATCACTAGGTTCCTTCTGCCTGCCCTGCAGTGTGCGGGATACAGTGTGAAGCTGATTTGTACTCAATCTTGTAAAAAAATATACATTTTCGAAAGTTCCCACAAGTACGAGAGGAATGGCCATAGTCTACGTGGACAAAGCCGCGGGCGAAACATTAGTTATATGCTATTAATGATATTATTACATATAAGTAATATTAAGCAAAGGTCACCCATGTCAATGAACCTGATATAATTTACCTGTTTCCCGAATCGATTTCTCGGGTAATTGTTTTTTTTTTTTATTCGCACAAAGGTGTCGATGTAATAAGATATATCGGTCCGTTACTTGCAAAATGTTGGTGGCCAAATCGATTTTTTTTAATATGATACGATGAATCGATGATTTATATTGAATACATTGACTAACGTGTAAGTTATTTTTCGACCTAATTTTTTTTCGCTTAGCTGAGTTTTGGTTTATTTGGAAATTTTGTTAAAAAATGTCAAAAAATCTATATTTAATTTAAAACTCTGCGCACATGCATATAGACAGAACTGTATATAACATAGAAATTTGGAATTTATTAGGAATTGGATAGGATTTCTCGAAATTGAAACCCATTCATGCAAAAGCGACCAACTACTAGTTATATACATTTTTTCAAGTTCACGCCGTCTCTAACACGTAGCAGGGTAGGCAGGGAGAACGTGGGAACCTAGTGTTAGGACACTTCTGTTAATTAGTTAGGGGTAGTATATAGATTGTAGCAATATTTAATTAAATCTACCTTATATTTTACAAGGGCTATTTGTCATCGAGTATTTCGTAAGGAATGTCGAGTTTCAAAGCAGTGACAAAGAAAAAAAATATTGCAAAAAAATTATTTTACTTAATATTTTTTTAAGTTTTTGGTGTTTGGCTGTAAATGCGCTGGTTATGTGTCCGATTTCCACTGAAAGGGATAAACCATTTGCGTGCCATCGCTCTGGCAAGACAAAGCACGTTGTTGAACTCCTCACTACTCAATACGCAATGTCTTGAAATAAGCTGAGAAAGGAGTGTCTTGAAATCAAGACCTCCTCTATATGCGGTATAAAATGTAAAGCTGAAAAAAATATGACACGGTGTCCAAAAGTTCCTAATATAGTAAAAATATGTGCATTTTATTACAAAATTATTTATGATGATGATTTATAACATTCCGAAGTCATCAGTTAATTGGACTTTGCGTTGATTATTTTGACATTGTTTTGTCCTTATATTTATAATTTGTATAAGAATCTAAAAAAAATATTACTTTCTAGTATAAAAAAAATTAATACTGATTGTAAAGAATTTAAAAAGTCATCATTTTGCTATGATTTTGTACACACTTTTTTTCTTAGTTTCAGTTATGACTCGCTTATAGCAAAGTAGGCCTAAGAAATATGACGTTGAGACACTTTTCACCAGTTTCAACTCATTTTAGCGAAAGCTATTTTGAGATAATAAAGATATTATTCAAATAGCATCTCTCAACATCGCTCTCAAAGTTGACGAGTGATTTATAAATACGGGAATTAAAGATAATAGCATTATCTTTGAAAATGAAAATAATTTAAACAATACATCTACAATTTAACACTGTCTGCTATTATGGATTTTCACTTTAATATTACAAAAGCTAATGCATTTCTAGCGCAATTATGAGACTTAGATATTTGCATATAATTCGAGAGATTGCCCCCGAAAGGGAATCGAACTCCAAACACTCGCATGTATAGTAAATATCGTCCCATTGAGACACGATTAACTATGCTATACTATAATTTAGTTTGACATTACAAAATAAGTATGTATATACAAAAGTGGCGAAAGCACATATTTATATCTCAAAATGATATACAATCAGAACCCCCGAGGCAAAAATTAGAATCAATGAATCGGTATGATTTAAACACTAATTGACAGCTCCAATAATTAATTATAATTGGTAAATGAATCAGCCATTTTTTTATTATAATATTGCATTATATAACTTTTATATTATTTTTTTTTGCTTTTTAGTTTGATTTATTTGTTTTTTCATTAGAAAGATGTCTAATATGTTTTAAGTGCAATAAATAATATGATAAATATAACCTCCTCGGCGCATGAAAGCTGTAACTGTTAACTTGACGGCTGTGAGTTCGATTTCCACTCGAAAGAAACAAAAACATTTCTTCGCTTTGGCAACATAATAAAGCGCCGCGTTGATCTGCCTCTCAACACGCAATCTATAAATGTCTATTATCAGTCGAAGCAATATTTCATTAAATACGTCTAATACAAAGACAATCCAGTAAAGCAATAGTATAGTTGGGTACAACGTTGCAAACTGTGTGAGGAACGTATAACGTACATAGGTCATAGCATCCCGCACATAGCAGAGTAGAAAGAAGAAACCTTGGGAACCTAGTTTTAAGATAATGTGTTTCTCATTTAGACATGGTGAATTTCATAAAAAATCCATAAATATGGGAAACGGAGTGTCTTTACACTTGTTTTCCTCCCCTACCCTGCGAAGAAAGCAAATAAGCACCTCTATTTTTTCTTTCTCACTCTCCAATCACAAAAGATTCCACACAAATCAACAACAATATTAAAAAAAAGTACAAATGATACGAAAGTAGCTCAAAATATTCAATTTCGACTAATTACTGCCCTCGAGGCGCGAGGGTGGTGGACGCGGCCCGTGGTGTAAAAACACGTACGCACGTCCCGTCCCGGTCGCCAGAGCAATCATTAATCAAAAGTCAAAGCTTTAATAAAAACCGCTTCGAAATTAATAAGTAATAGTAGCTCGGTGTTCATTCTGTAATAACGTTTTTAGTTGTTTTCGGTTATTTTGTTTTTTTTTTATTTTATATATTTCATTTTGCTTTCTCCGTACATTTTTGTTGGACTCTCCTTTTAATTGTAAGTGTAGTGATATCGTGCATGTCAGAATAATCTTTAAAATGGGATTTTTCGGGCTTGTAATTGTGGTACTTTTTCACGTAGTATCTCGCACGTAGCACGTATGCAGGAAACACTCCATTTCCTACTTTTCGGACAATTTTCGAGATATTGTTTGTTCAGTATCCAAAGTTAATGATGCGTTTTGTCATCTTTACAAGAGGAGGGAAATGAAAATAATTCTTTCCCGCGAGTAGGAATTGACCCCACAACCGTCGCGTTTATGGTCATATACTGTGTCGCTGCACCATGATGCCTCAATAATAATATTAATTTAAATGTTATACATGATTATTTAAGCATATTGACTCTACTACTAACATCCATTTCTTATTTGTGTTTAACTAACTTAGAAAATCTTAAAAATACCCACATTTTATATTCAAGCCACGAATTGAAAGCTCAAGTAATTAACGTATTTTGGATCATTAACTCTACATAGTTTAGTCGTTAGTGAAATTATGCGGTAGAGATGAAAGCACACATTTTATTATAATAGTATTTATATAAAAAAAATCAGCTTCACGCTGTATCCCGTATACAGTAGGGTAGGCAGAGGGAACCTAGTGTTCAGACACTCCGTGCTTCAATTTCGCTATTTTAAAGAATATTCTATGTCCTATACTTATTTGAACGCAGCGCGGGATCAAATCCCGCTGCGTCTACAATCTGACACTGTCCCAAACGATAATTTATACGTTTCCTAAATAAGTATTTTTCTTTCCTAAGTGTGGAATAACACTTTAAAAATATTTCAAAAAAAAAATTCTATGTCCTGCGTATAGCGTGTTTTAACTAAAGCATAGTTTATTTTTCTTATCTTCTTACTTTTTTCCGAGTGATAATTAAACCTTCATATATACATTTTGTCGAGACGAATAGCCCGTAATTTTAAACAGCACTGTTGTGGGTTCAATTCCCTCGGGAAGGGAATAAAATCGTCAAATAACGGTGTTTCGCGTCATCCAAGTAGTCACTTAAAATATCGATTAACCAGATTTCTATTCGACATTATACATGACCACCCACACTTATACTAAAACAACAGAAACGACAAATTAATATGCATTTCGCATACACTTGTTTGCGTACGGAATACACCTACATATGTCAAATATTAGAGCCATAGTTTATGAAGGCAAAATTCTTAAAATTTTCTATTTACATATCCATGGATAGCTTTGAAGAGGTAAAACTCCTCTTATTGAAATGGAATAAAGCTGAAAATTGAGTGAGAATTGTAGATTTTAGTTAAAACTGGTGCATGTAATATGTGGACGGTACAATGATCTTTTAAGAAGCACAACCACTTATACTGTGTGATGGAAATTAAAGAAATAGGTATATATTAAAAAGTAAACATAATAGTTAATGTAGATGATTCTCGTGGGTTCAAATCCTTAATCACGCCAAAATTTGTCTAATAAAGTCGATAACATATATTTCAAGGATAATTTTTTTATTAAAGATTTAAACTTACGAATCGATACGAATAGTCGATACGAGTAGTTTGAAAATTCTAAAGAAATTGGGGAACAAAGTATCTTAATACTAAAAACTTACTTCTACTATCTTCTAAATTAAATCAATAAAAAGTAAAAAAAAAAAATATTATTTTTTTTTTTAAGTAAAATTCCATAAGAAATATCGCAAAAATACCGTTATATCCACACTAACAAATGCTACACATTTTACAGTCACGTAAAAATATTTTCCGCTTCTCGCTCCAAATGCCTTTGTCTTTTGAAACAGTAACGTATACTATTATTACTTTAGTCAAAATAGTAACAAATAGACCGTTTAAATCCTAAACAAAGGTGTATGGAAAATTTATTAAGCTATAATGAAGTAACTTAACTGTATCTTAACTGTAGTGTTTTTATATATTTTTTACATGTAAAATAATAATTATTTATTATATTAAGCTTTATGATCCATCCCAGAGCGAGGTAGACAGAAGGAATCTGAGAACTTAGTGTTAAAACACTCCGTTTTATTAATATACTTCTATTTACTACTTTTCTTTGATTTTTTGAGGCAATTCATGTTTAGTAGTGGAAGTTAACGTTGCGCTTTGCCTGGTTACCAGAGCTAAGAAATGAAAATATTAAATATTTCATTTTCCCAAGTGCAAATTGAACCTAATTTTAACCTTTTTAATTTAAACTATTTGGTAGTTACTACTTAGTAGGTACTAAACTTTTATTAATATTGTAAAAAAAAAACTGGAAAATTTTGTTTGATCGAACGCGCTTGTCTCAATAACTACTGATTTGAATAAAGAAAATATTTTCGGCAGAAAGTGGGGAACGGAGTGTCTTAACACTAGGTTCCCTCTGCCTACCCTGCTGTGTGCGGGATACAGCGTGAAGCTGATTGATATTCGATGTATTCTTCAATGTGTCATACATAACTCTCAGTTATTTCCATTTGACCATGCAAGTGAAGCCATAGCTAAAAACTAGTTCATACATAATGTCAAATACAATTAAAAAACCTATTCAATTTAATATTTATTGTTTATTAACTATTTGTTCATTAAGAAATTTAATTTAAACTTATGAATACATGGTGTTTGCAATTAATGCGTTTATTGTTTATGCGGCGCTATTAATGTTCGAGTCGCCACGTTATGCATCCGCCCTGTATTAAAATGAAGTAATATTAAATGTTAGGTGTTGCTCGCTGTATATATTTTTTGTTTATATATATTTTATTGAGTAGGGTTTATCATATTTGGACTGTAAGTGCAATGGTCTTGGGTTTGATTCCGGTTCGTTGGAATGAACTATTTTTATTTCATATTTTGGTAATATTATAGTAACAAAGTCTAAAATTGGGCGGTGCTTGGGACACGGCCTTTACGCTAGGTTTCTTATATGTGGACCTATAGTTACAAATAACTGTTTTTTATACCTCTAAGCTGTATCTCGCAGATAGCAGGATAGCCAGATAGAACCTAATTTTTCTAGACTCCGTTCCTCCTATTTTGATATTTCCGTTCCCCACTTTCCGTAAAATTCTGGAGACATTGCGCTTGGTAACGAGGCAAAGCGCAGCATTGATTGGCGAAACTTAACCCCGCCCTTTACCTCTAACCAGAGCGAGGGAATGAAAATATTTAATATTTCACTCCCTCTCGTAGGAATCTAACCCGCAATATATCGGTTCCAGTCCCACACTTGTGCCTCTGTACCACAACAGCCTTAAATATTAAAACATCATTTTTTTATTTAAAACTTAATATACGTCATGTAGAGTATGAAATTAAATCCAAG
Source organism: Heliconius erato demophoon (assembly GCA_018249695.1). Classification (NCBI taxonomy): domain Eukaryota; kingdom Metazoa; phylum Arthropoda; class Insecta; order Lepidoptera; family Nymphalidae; genus Heliconius; species Heliconius erato. Next base: position 11,060 of record DWQW01003345.1, read on the forward strand.
ATGGAATACTTTAGAAGAATAACAAAAGGTAGCCAATCAATCAAAGTATTTGAATATTTATGAGTTAGTTTGTAACATATTGGCAACATATATAACCAAAAAAAACATTTGTAACTGACATAATGCTAAAAGCGAGTTAAAATTAACTGCGACAATGCGCAGGCAGTTAAATGAATGCTGAAGAATACTTTTTTACGTCTCTTTAATTATACTCTTTTACTTAGTTATTATATTATAATTTTAAATATATATTTGACAATTATTGTGCTTTAATTGTCATAGAATGGTATGGATCTATATATCGTGCTTTACGTCTCAGATATTAGATTCCGTAGTCCAAAAAATATTAATGATAAAGAAAACTTCTTTCTCATAAATCATAAAAAAAATATTTAATCGAAAAGATTAATTAGCGTTCCACAGATTCTCCACAAAGGATACCATCGCATTACAGGAAGAAGAGATTAAAGCAGCCGCATCTTTCTGGAGATTTCAATGTGTTTGTAACACATTAAAATCTCCAGCTCAATTCTTAAGTATGATATTTGTTTATGTATTGGCTTTATACCTAGTCACGCCAGGGAGAACTTAGCGCCAATCGCACAGTTTACGTCTTCCTCCAGGATCATCATTACTGTCTTCAACGAAGGTTAACCAAATTCTTTTTTTATCTCTGTCATCACTCAATCTTGCTTCATAAAGCTTCATAAATATTGATTTTATATTAGATTTTAATTTGCTACTCAAATAAGGAATACAATAACCCCCACTGTGCCAAATTACAAAATTACAATAAGTTCATACACCAAACCGTTTAAAACATCTTATTAGCATACAAAAAATAAACAAAACGAATCCCATTTTAATCTCGCTCCAACAGTAATTGAATTTCTTTAAAATCGTGTAATATATATAATTACGTACTGATACCTTTCCTCAGACGTCGTGGTGCTGTCAGCACTTTCTTTCAGCCACTTGTCAGTTTGGATACAAGGTAAATCAAATATATGGTTAAAATTGACTTTTAAAGTAATTTCATGATGTTTTTTTTTTAGGTTAAAACTTTCATGTTTTACTTGAGACATGTCTAATTTTTCTTATTATCGACATATTTTTATTTTGAACTCGGCTCTATTCGCTACCGAATGTCCACCCAAGCTGTATATAGTCAATAGATTAATAGATAAATAAAACTTCATTAAAAAGAACAAAAAAAATTAAACAACAATCTTTAAAGAATTTTACTACTGAATTATTACAAATAATCTTATACCTGGTGTGGGCGTTTCTATAATTTTGAATATGATTATTCTACCTAAAGTAAAATGTCATTTTAAATTACCACTAGTTAGCTATAGTTGTTTTGTAAGTGATGCGTCACAAAAACTTTAACAATTACGTAGGTATAATACATCGACTAATATATCATGTTCGAATAATTGAAATGTGTCGTCATATGCAATATGCACTTTTTATATATGCATTTTGTATGCATATATCAGTCAACGTCAAATATTTGAGAGTCTAATAAGGGTTTAGTAAAAAAACGAGTGTTCAAATTTACTTGGAGCTTAAATTACTAAAATGTATTAAAGTATGTGTGATGCTATTATGTCTTTAGTTCTTTCTGTGTCCGCTATTTTAATAAATTAAAGTTTAAATTGCATCCAATGTATGTAGATAATAAAATCGTTTTTGCGGTTTACTCTTTCTTCTGTTAAATTTATACCGACAATTCCTTCTATTATCAACCTACAACTACTGCTACGATCTAAACGTTACTGGGAAGATATAGAAAATAGTAAATAGACAAGTTTTAGATAGAGGTTTCTTAAAGAGTGTAGAGGAGTCGATAAAGGATTATTTCGAATTTCTTATCGGTACGGCGAAAAATAGATGTTAAGTTTTATAATATATGGAAAAGATCTGCTATATAATACTCATAATATTATATCAGCATTAAGTAGTTAGTAAATCGTTGTATTAAATCTTACAGAAAGTTCAAAATTGCTCGTGCATACCAATGAAAATAATATTTTAAATAAAAAAATATTTGGGATTTGAACCCACTGTATAATCTAAAGCAATATTCTTATCCATGTTTCACAGTACTCCCGACGTTATCATTTTGACCCAAATTTAAGTACTTTAATGCCAAAAAATGCATACAGCTTTTATCCACAGCTACAATGATGTCTTTATTCACCACTCAATTACAGATAGCAATCATTAATTTAAGTTAATATTTCGGAAACGCCATTCTACATGATTTTCTGGAAAATTTTAAATTTCTTTATTAAAAATACAACATTTTTGAAGAATTTTAACAACGATCAAATTGGTTTAAGTGGCCGCCTATTTTTTGATTGAAGTGACGGGTTGTAGGCAAAAAATGAGTTATTTTGCACAATTTTTACGTAAATAATTTCGAAAGTTAAATTAAGGTTTCCTTTTTTTATAATATATTTGGCCTTATGAATGACAATATAATGTGCTATGTGTTAAAATGTCTTATTACTTATAAAAATTGCTGGTATCTCTTCTTGACTAATATAATCTCTTAATTTTTAAAGAAACCGAGAATGGTTGGTTTTCTCAAGGTGGGCGGAAATAATTTTTTGGTGAGGCCAGTCGTGGCACAAGCACGTACACTGAGCACGGAGTGTCTTAACACTCGGTTCTCTCTGCCAACCCATAAAGGCTGCAAAAAGTATATATAGGTATATGACCTACAATCATATAAGTTATTAAAGAATAATAGCTAAATATCACAACATTAGCCACTTCAGACATGATTTTGATTGATTAAAATTAACTTGAACTTATTATAAAATAATAAGTCTTAGATCACATTTTACAATCATTTTAACAAATAAGTGATCAATCTCGCAAAGAATAGAATTAAGGACATTGTAATTATGTACGTATCACGCTTTACGCACATAGCACAGCCAGAGAGAACCCAGTGCCAAGGTACTTCATTTCCATTAAGACACTTCTGTTCCTCACTTTTCGTCGAATTCCGGAGCTGGAAAGTGACGGAGTTTTTCACTGCGTCTTGTCTCGACACTAGTGCGAATAAATTAATAGGTATATTAAATATTTCATTTCCTCGAGTGGAAATCGAATCTACAACCTATCACGTTTGTGCACGTAAGAACACGCGGTGCGGCGTTAAGTTCCGCTAATGTCTAATGATCTCGCAAAATTGGACGGGACACAGTGTGTTAACACTAGATTCTTTCTGATTAGTGTTCTATTTGTACCCAATATACAAAAAAGCGTGAAAGTAGTAAAACAACAACCTAGCTATGTCACAATGTCTTTGAATTTATTTACTTGAATTACAAAACAAAAATTTGTATCTAATTTGTCACTTACGTACTTTCCCATGACCTTTTAATCCGTATCCAAGTCTGTGAAATCTGTACTTTGTATTAATTTTATCATATTTATGTGTCGGAACGTCCCACAATAACTCAGGAATAAGTTTGTGAACCGTTGATCTCGTTATTTATAGCTTTAGTCCAATACTTTGGTTTAAACTAGTTAAAAAAATGTTATTTTTTTATATTATTGTATTACATAACGGAACGGAGTGTCTTAACATTAGGTTCCCTCTGCCTATCCTTCTGTGTGCGGGATAAAGCGTGAAGCTGATTTTTTTGTATTACATAATAGGAAATTGTTTTTTCAAATATAATATAGATACTATATTGAAACCCTGGCAGGATGGCCACGTACAAATCTATTTCAATTTCATAAATTTCTGCATAATGTATAGGATATGCATAAAAAATATATGACCCAAATAGTATGGCCCAAAGGCCCAATGAGTGCGTGAGCAACGTTATGTCCTTTTATTTTAAATCATCTTCACACTTTATTCTGTGTCTAGCGTTTTTTTTCTCTTCTTCGAGATATTGTATTTTGAGTGGCGGAGCTCAACGCTGCACGAGTACAGATCAAATCTTCAAAAATAACGTTTTGTTAAAAAAAATATTGATTAAATGTTTTTTTTTATTTTATTTTTTACCAAATGTAATGTACGAACGAAGGTAACCAAGCATAGCGTAGCGTTAAATTTTAAAAGTCAAATCAAAAGTGGGAAATGGAGAACGGAACGTCTTAACACTGGGTTCCCAGGTTCCCTATGCCTATTTTGCTATGTATACGATGCAGCCTGAAGGTAAAAAACCCCCTAATAAGATTCGAATTCACAACCATGCTATACAACCTACACTTGCCAATTCCAATGAGAAAATTCAAAAACAGTTATGTTACGATTAAGCATATTCGGCTATCGCATATCACCATTATCCTTTTAATGATTTTGTATGACCTGAAATGTTTTAAACTTCTTGGTAGCTTCGCGACACGCCCTCGAGAGATTTATGGGCTTAATCAGCTGTAGGGGAATTAGGTTGAATTTCAACAGGTGAAGCACATTCGGTGTAATTTTTAAACGCCCGAAATGGTTGTCTTGGAATTTTGGTGCTTTTTTTGGGTTGTGAAATTTTAATTATTGTGTTTTTCTTTTTTTTATATATAGCTTCAAGCTTCAATATTATACATATAGCAAGCTAGGTAGAGAGAAGTTAGTGTCAAAGCACTCTGTTTCAGATACTCGTATGCCCTGTGTGGCGGAATATTGCGTTTTTTCTTCTTACGAGACCAGGGAAATAAAAAGTAATATACATATCATTCCCCCGAATAGAAATCGAACCCATAATCGTTGCATTGCCGTCACAAAACCTACTTAGTACCGTTATTCCTAAATTATATACACACATATCTACATTCATAACATACAGTATATTTAAACAGTTAAAGTAAAGACATAGTTGCATACTAAAGCTGTTACCTCTGTAAACAATATTTGCCTCACTAAGTGCCTTCTCAATTATCGTTAGAGTCGCGAGTGTAGGGCCGCGTGGATTCGATGTTGATTTTGTAACTGATTCGTTTTTTTAACTTTCATTTTTAACGCCGTTTTGGTTTTATGGTTATGGTTGCTGGGAGTCGGAGTTCGAAATTATTATATTTTTTGTGTGTTTTTTCAATAATGTTATTTATATTTTTAACATTTTATAAGTATTCATCTACTCTGACACCTAAACGATTGAGTAGTTTTGAAGAGATGCGGGTTCGAATCCCGCTGCGTGACCCTATATCCTACATATATCTGTGTAGGTATAGAGAATTTGTTTGTTAGGACACTCCGTACCCCACTTTCCGCCTATTTTTGAAACGTTGCGTGTTAAGTAGTGACACTCAACCCAACACTTTATATTGTTACTAGAGCGACAAAATAAAATTAATTCCCCAAATGGGAACCGAACCTACAACTGCCACAACGGTCTCAGAACCACGAAACACATTCTAAGCCACCAAACACATTGAATAGCACATAAAATCGAACCAAAACTAGGTACTTTTGTCCACTAAAACACCATAAAAGGCAAGCATCAGTTCCTTCAACGTCACTGTCACAACGTGCAACAATTTCCATGGAGTCGATAGCCACTGCCAATGGCATGCAAAGTGGGGCAACAGCCAAGTTTAGTATCAACACCTTTTAAAGACCTTAAAGCTTTCTAGAAACACATCCACACTCATCAATCCGTGGACGTGTGAGATTTATATGTGATTCGTATAATTGTACTGGCCTACGTGTTATTGTTTTTGTTTAATGAAAATAAGCAGCGGCGATTTCTCTACAAGAATAGGAAAATAGAAAAATATATAATATTTCAAGAAATCGGAAGCGGTTAACTTTTTAAAAAAATACGATAAAACACATATCGTCTATATGTTTCTAAATTAATCGGAAAGAGATTTTACATAATTGCAATAAGTGATATGTATCACCCAATATCAATACTTCGCACGAGTTTATTTCTAATAAAGGCCGTTGCCTTCAAAAAACTGCCCCCGATTGATACAATTCCACTTCTTTTAAAGTCTTTTTCGCCCACATTTACCCAGTTTTGAGTGCGAAATGAGAAAAAATGTCATATTATAGAATATTTGTTATTGCATATATTAAACATAAATAAGATGAATAAAAGATATACCAACATTAACGGAATACTTTTTTACTAGGTGAATTAAAAACAAATTGATAGATATTAAGGTATCATTCTTTCTTACTTCTAGTTTCACGCTGTATTCTGCACCTAGGTTAGGTTAGAACCTAAAATTAAGACATTTCGTTCTCCATTAAGACACATCCATTCTCTACCTTCCGCAACATTCTTCAGCCATTGCACGTTGAATAGCGTAACTCAACGCTGCGATTTTACTCGTCCGTTCGTACCAGAGCTAGGAAATAAAAAAAAACAACAATCATAAAAAGTACGTATAAATCTCAATAATATGTATGTATTATACAGATAATTTCGTAATTTATCTCTCATAATATCTTCTCGCTCGAAGTTTAAAGCTTGAAAGCTTATAAAGTTCTTTTTTCTTATTTTGACATGTCACAAAAGCACCATTTTAATAATAAAATTAATGGTTGATATACTTATCAATGGCTCATTTTTATTATTTATTGCAATGACTCACCTCTGCTACCTGTTTTTAAGTGTATTAATATTCTATAATAAAATATTCTACTGTTTGTCTGTCTGTGCGTAATTGGACTTGATAAAAGAGAAAATGAAGATTTTTCGTTGGATTTCCCAAAGCTTTGGGTGCTTCTTATTGTGCATATGAAGCAAGATGTATATCATCATGCATGCTTAAGAAGGATATGAACTACTACATTTTTTTATTTTTTACATTTTAAACATAAATGTAAACGAAAACAAAATAATTTAATTCAATACAATAGTAAATTAAAATGCATTCTGCAATTTAAAAAAAAAATGATCCAATTTCTAATGAGTCTGGTTATGTTTACAATTTCCACTCTGGGGAGTTAATTTTATTTTCATTTTTTCGTTGCTGGTAACAAGAAAAATTGCGGTGTTAAGTTCCACCACTCAATAAAAAAATCTTAAATATTAGATAAAGGGCGATGAACGGACAGTCCTTAAAATTAGTTGCAACCCTGCTTTATGCGTGATACAGCGTGAAGCTATATAAAAAAAACAAATGAAGCTGCGCTACACCACCAGCCTTCCCAAAGGTTTTAAGATCAACATGATAAATCCATCGTTATTTGTATATATTATATCAGAAAGGACGACCGCCGATTGTCAATAACGAAATTACTTAATTAACTCTACTAAAGATTATCTGATAAAATATACTTATATATTATATATAAATACTTATATATATAAAAAATTCAACCCAAATTTTCGGACTTTGATACATCATGCGACTCGCGATCGTTGAGATTACATTGGAACAATTTATATGATACTTTGACAGCTAAATGACCCTTCGGAATTAAATGTACTGCAATAATGTACAAGGATGGACGGTGTTTTGGGCGAAATATCAGATTTTGGAATGAAATATTTACGTTTTTTGTTAAAAAATGGCTTGGTTTTAAAAAAAGGGGTTTAGCCTTTTTTGCTTTTCAGTTAAGCCGAACCGAGCGGGTATTACATGGTGAATTTGTAACGAATTTTGTTATAAGATTATTCTCAATAATGAATTATGTTTACAAATTTGTGTGGCATCGGTGAGACAAGTGTGTGACTGTAAATGCGATGGTTATGGGTTTAAATGGGGTATGAATTATTATTTATTAATATTTTCATTTCTTTGTTCTGGTAACAAGCCAAAGCGTAGCATTGATTTCCACCACTCAACACACAATGCCTCGAAAATTCGGAGGAAAGTGGTAACGCAGTGTCTTAACACTACATTCCAACATATGCAGGATACAGCGTGAAACTAAAAAAATGTCTGTAAAAGGCTATTTTTAAGATTACAAAGTCTACATTGTATTATATGTGTAGATATCATCACTTGAAGCCATTGTGGCGAAGTGGCACAGCATTTGACTGTAAATGCAAGTGTTGAGGGTTCGATTCCCACTCAGGAAATGAATTATTTTCATTTTCATCGCTCCGCTAACAAGATAAAGGACACCACTGAGTTCCGCAAATTAACCCTCAATGTCTCAATAATTGGGCGAAAAGTGGGAAAAGAAGTGTCTCAACACTAGGTTCCTCTGTCTAGCTATATATGGGAAAAACACATTACTTTAGATTTTTTTTAACAGACAAGTTATAAATTTATTATAAATTCGAAAGGTCAGTGAACATACTTATAACATATTTTATTAATAAATCGATATTTTTCGTAGCATGAGATCTATCTTAATGAACTCTTAATGATCTTTCTTAATGAACTAAAATAAATAATTGGCGTGCATTCACCAATAAAAAAAAGTATAGAGGGATTTAGTATATTTGCAATATGATTATTATACTAAAAATAATAAGTTACTTTTCATGACTTTCCTTTGCATAGCAGGGGAACTAGAGGGAACCTAGGGTAAAGACTTTCCGTTCCCCACAATTCGCCAAATTTTCGAACAACAACATTACGTGTTGACGCTGCGTTAATAGCGTCAAAATGAAATTAATTCATTCCCCCGGCTGGGCTCAAACCCACAACCGATGCCTTTACAGTCGGATGCTGCGCCAAAACGCCCTCTAGTTTATAAGTGACCATTATGCTTCGGTATCGCCACTTATAAAAATATAACACACAAAAAATCATTCCATACAACCCGACAAGTCGTCAAAATGTAAAATACGCTAACTATGCAAAGTCACGCACTCAGTTAAATCTCAATGTAGTGTATTATTATCGAGCATTTATTTAATTTTTGAAGAAATTCATACAAATATACTTATATGGGAACTTGTTTTTTTAATACCACCGTGGCTTAGTGGAACAGTGTGTGATAATAAACACGGTGGTTGTGGGTTCCTATCGGTAAAATATTAAAAATTAAAACTATTTTCTATTCTACGATATTGTTAGATAGATAGAAAAGCTTAGTTAATTCTGCTGTTCACGTAATATTCCACACATAATATCTCTGAAATGGGCAGAGAGTTGAGCACAAAGTGTGTTTTTCTATGGTCTTTCCTTTCTTGTTAGACAAGAATAGATAATAGTACAAATTAATGAATAGATATAGGTATATGTATAATGTTTTTGGGGCAAGGTTGAATCAGTTAAAAGATATTTACATTTCCAAAGCGCGGCGTTGTGTTCCGGAACTCAACACGCAATATCTTGAACATGAGCGGAATAAACAATGGATTGTCTATAATAGGTATCCTCTGAATGAAGCCTACAAATATATTTTATTAGTGTTACAATTTCTGTTATATTATAGAGACAAATTCTTCATAATAATCTTACATTTCATAAAAAAATAAAAAATAAAAAAAAATACATGGTGACAGCATAAACTTGTTTTCTTTTAAAACGAGAAAATTATCACAAAGTACATATTGTACACACGCGATACTAATTAGGTATATTGATTATTCTTCACGTTTTATTCCACATGTAGTAGGGTGCCTATAGAGCGAACCTAGTGTTAAGACTCTCCGTTTTCACTTTCCAATTTGTTTTGAGATTTTAAAAATACACTGTTCTGCTCAAAATTGGAATTCCATATAATCGTTATTTATCAGATAACTTACAACTCGATCAAAAAGCGTCGTATAATAATTTCTTTCAGCTGTACACTTTATCCAGAATCAGCAAGGTATTCTATTCTATGATAGGCAGGAGCAACCTAGAATTAAAACTCTCCGTTACGCAACATTTTCGAGACATTGCATGTTGGGTGACGGAATTTAACGTCATTTTTTATCTTAATACCAGATTGAGGAAATGACAATAATTCTCCTTAGGTATGTGAACTTACAACTGCCATGTCAGACTGACTCTGTGCCGCTGCGCCACGACGGCCTCAATAAACAAAAATATATATATCAAAAAATATAATTCAATCAAAAATATCGAACGTACGACCATCGCACGTCACAATTGCGTCATAACGGCGTCATTGATTACTTGCAAAGTCATTTTATTTGATTTACATACGCATGTTACATATAATGATATTGGTTCTAACAAAAGTATACATACATTTATAAATCTATCATATCCTGATATGTTGTATTATAGTGTCAATCTTGTATTGTAAAAAGAGCTTTATATAAGAGTATGGCTACCGTATTTAATTTTAATAATTTGTGGCAGCTTAAGACGCGACAGTTGTGGGTTCGATTTCATCTCCAGATAATGAAATACTTAATACTTTCATTTCCTTTATCGAGGCAAAACGCAGCGTTGAGTTCCTCCACTCAAAGCGCAATGCTATGTGTAGGATACAGTGTAAAGCTACAAAAAATCGATAAAGTGTTAGATTCCATCTTTATAGTACGGAATTTATATAATTATTTTCATCTTAAACTAAATATTTAAAGTCCAATATCTATTTATTTAAAGTCCATATTATACTTCCCGCACCTATAGGAAAACTGCCATTCAGGCAGAAATCGCGCTATATTGTATTATATTATATCTTTCTGAATATATGTATGTAATGCTTAAATATATACTTTTTCCTAAAAAATATGAGTCTCTTTCTAAACTTAGTTTGTTAAAAGTATTATGAAAAACCAAACTATCTATGAGATTGCATCAAGAACGAATCGTGACCGACACTATAGTGTGGATCCTTCCTTAGAATCCACACTATAAAACCATCGGTTACAATTAGGTACATCACAACTTGGCTATAAAAGCGTCATAGCGTAGCTTTCTTTTAGCTTCACGCCTTATCCGGTATATATCAAGACATAATAGAGCCTAGTGTCAAGACACTCCATTCTCCATTAAGAATTAAACGGACTCCTATTACATTTGCACCCAGAATAGGTGCCACCGCGCCACAATAATTCGTCTTTAAGGAAAACATACAAAAATAAATCTAATATCGATAATTGAGATATGACATACTTTACAACTCGATGTATACACGGATTTTGACCTTTCATCAACACTTTACTCATCGCGAAGTGCTTATCAAGTTATAAAATATTTTAAGTACATAACTTTAGAAGCTAAAATCGATTCTTCATTTTAAATCGATTTTATTTTTGGAACAATATTTGTATAACAAACGAATGTATTTGGGGAAAAGTCAAAAAGGTTTTTTAATGATTCATACGTACATTTTATGTTTGAGGCCGTCGTGGCGAAGCGGTACAGCATCTGACTATTACCACGTTGGTTATGGGTTTGATTCCTACTTGCTCTGGTAACAAAACAATACTGAAACTCAACACGCTATGATCTGAAAATAGTGCAGTGCAACAGAGCTACATTAGGTTTCTTCTGCCTATCCTGCTATGTGCGGGATACAGAGTGAAAGTATAAAAAAAAAAAGTTTTTTTTCATACTTTATTTGCGCTATAAGTTCCCACTCTACTTAAAATTTAAGTTACCTAATGAGATAGATATATGAACGGTGTTAAGTTTGAATGATTTTGATGTCAAAATTCTCAAGTACTTTAGTAGTATCATCGAGGTAAGGTCGCTCGCTACAAGTGTTGTTTTTTATATTCCAAGTATTTTTTGAGCAATAGAATGTAAACGCATCGGTTTTGGGTTCGATTTCTACTATGGAGCACAAATTATTCCTTTTCCTTGCTCTGCTAATCAAACAGACAATATGTTTTGAAAATTCGGTAGTGTGTTGCGAATGCAGTGTATTATACTGTATTCTGCGTGAATCTAATAAAACCACGTTTATCTATTGAAACATAATTTTAAATGAAACTATTTTAAATAAAACTATTTTAACCGGATTAATCGCGTATATTTTGTACTTTTATACATTTTTGGAAACCCGACGTTTCGAACACTTTGCAGTAGTCCGTGGTCACGGGTAGACTGAGGTGGCATTCGTCTGTCAGTT
>DWQW01003346.1:0-22972 GCA_018249695.1 Heliconius erato demophoon
GACAAGAAATTCAAAAAAAATCTTTTTGCTTTCTATTAGTCTTTTTAAGTGTCCCTCTATCCATTTCAGTCAAAATTACTAAATGTACAGACAAAATATTTTTACTGTCTTATTATATAAGAGATTAGTTCTTTTATCTATATCCGTGATTACTAAGGAATTAATAGTAACTGTTATATAACTGTTGTACCTACTACATTGGTAATCTTTAAGCCATAAGAATTCGGAAAGCTCTTTTGGTGTCTGAAGGTATAATAAGCAGAGCTGGTTTAGATAGCTGATCAATATATATTTTTATAAAAATCATTTTCACACTGTATCCCGCACACGGCAGACTAGGCAGAGGGAACCTAGTGTTAGGACCCTCCCGTTCCCTACTAAATCTATATGTTATAATATGTCTATACTGATATTATACAGCTAAAGGGTTTGTTAGATTGACGCGTTAAACTAAACAACTACTGGTTCGTGTTTGTACCAATTTTCGAAACATCGCGTGTCGAGTGGCGCAACTCAACATCGCGCTTTGTCTTGTTACCAGAGCTAGGAAACGAAAACTATTCATTCCCCCGAGTGAGAACCCACCCACAACCGTAGGGTTTAAACTCGGATGCCATGCCGCTTCGCTACGACGGCCTCAATCATACCTACTATGTAGGAGTAAATCTAACAAATTTAGACGATACACGTATGACGTAGGCCCGCGTCACCGACGCTCCGTGACGTATGGGGACACAATTTGGCAGAAGATAGAAGCGAAAACTCATCTGTCTGGAGTCAGAGCTACACAACTTATGAAATAGTATTTTCTGTAATAGTGCTATTATTAAATTGTTATGACAATGTTTATTTAGAAAACGTATACAAATTTGAACGTAGTGGGATTCGAACCCGGGATTTGGCGACCGTTCAAGTGGATGGTTTCCAAGAGACGCAGGTTCAAATCCCGCTACGTCCAAATTTTTACACGGTTTCAAAATAAATATTTCTCATTCCTAAGTGTGGACTAACACTTTAATAATGTTAAAAATATTGTTGACAATGTTTCTTATGTGTCGTGTGTCGTATGACAATGTTTCTTGATTGTTTCTGGAACTAATACGGAAATAAGATATAAATAATAATAATCTTTACTTTTTCTACGTTAGAGGATAGGATATGAGAATAAATCGTAATTTTTACTCCGTTGCCTACTTTTTATCAGTTTAGCGTGAGATATAGCGTGTTGATTGACGCCTCAATATTTATTTGACATTATAAATCTAAATCCCACTAAAAACATCCTGTAAAAAACCGACTAAGCCTAGCCATGTTTCAATGAAGCTGTTTGTTTCTCAATAAAAAAAACTAGCGGATCTGCCGTCTTTGCCCGCTTGAATATTTATTAAATATATGTATAAAATAATTTTCAGTATTCGATAGTAAGAAAATATAGACTAAATGATCAAAATAAGCCGAAAAAGAATTTTTCTTTTTCGGCTTATTTTGATCATTTTAAGTAGACATAAAAAAGGGAAAAGGGAAATAAAAAAATACATCAGAAAAAATCCCGCACAAAGCATTCCTGAGCCATTTTACACCGCTTTATGCCGAATTCTGGAGGCATTGCATGTTAAATGGCAAAACTCAACGCCGTGCTTTGCCTTGACAGCAGAACAAGGAAATGGAAATATAAATTTAAATAATAATTTATTTTCCTCGACTGGGGATCGAACCCACAACCAGTCGCTTTACAGTCACATTTTGTGCCCCTGCGCTACGACTGACCTAAAAGTGATTAAAGGAAATTCTTAATAATAAAAATAATAAATCCCCATGATCATCCCAAAACCCTCGAGTATCTATACAAGAAACTTTATCACAATCAGATCAGCGGTTTGGCCGTGATTGCGAATTTATAATATAAGTATGGATTGCTATATATTTGCAGGCAAACTCATGCCTTGAGTTCATTTAAATGACGATAACTTTTTGTAATAAACCGATTTTTGTGAAACAAACTGTAAATGTTTTGCTGGGTTAAAACAAAGCAGTTGGTAAAAGTTTTAAGTAAATCGGTTCAGTACTTTCGGAGATAAGAGTGATTCAGCCAGACAGACATACTTACTACATACTACTAACTTCACGCTACGGTCTCTACATACCTGTTTCGCCTCGTCCACTGTCATCAACCTCTTCATACATGCCCTCCGGAGGGTCGTCATGGTTTTTACGTGACCTTCCTCCAGTATCTTTGATACTGTGTTTTCTAAGGTCAACCGAGATCTCCCCCTACCTCTCTTACCACTCACTTTTCCATCATAAATCGTATTTGCCATTCTTTCATCACTCATTCGTTCGACGTGCCCAAACCAGCTGAGCACGTTCTTCTTCATTCTCACGGTGACATCCTTGCCTGAGTACCTGCCATTCTGTGTACCTCTTCATTACGGATTCGATCAGCTAAGCTGACTCCGCATATCCTACGAATCGCATCTCCATGGCATTCATATTTCTTTCATTCTTCTTCTGTAATACCCACGTTTCGTTGCCGAATAAGAGTCGGTATCAAAATTGCATTGTGTACGGCCAAACACGCAGCTGTGAGACAAAAAAATCAATAATGTTTTTTTGCTTTCTATTATTCTCTTTAAGTGTCCCTCTATTAATTTCAGTCAAAAATAATAAATATACCTACAAACGAAATATTTATACAAGTCCACGGCCTAGTGACATAAAATTAAACTATATGATTAAAAAAAATAGCAGAATACACCTTAGAAACGTTAAAGTTCTAGTGTGCACACACTAGGACTTTATACTTATAGCCTACTAGAAGACTTTAATTTATAAGCTCTTATTTCCAGAGGTTCCCAAATAGGACCGCCAAAATGGTTCCAGAAAAGGATGATATGGCAGTACTTTGCTTTGCTATCGACTTGCGGGGAAACTGCCGTGACCAGATAATTATTTTTTTCTCCATTATTGTCCTATAACAGTTGAAGTACTGGAATAAAACCTCTAACCCCCTTTAATCTCTAACTCTAAATATTTTAACAAAGAACTTTTACTGAAATTGATCGGAAAGCATGGAACGTGTAATAAGAGATTCCTTCTGCCATACCTATATGCGGGTTACAATGAAAGGCTAAAAAAAATAAACTAAATATAGAAAATACAAGTTTATGTATTTAGAAATAAATTAACATAAAATCGAAAACTTCAGCAATAATATTTACAGCAACTATAACATTTGTATTCGCTTCGTTTCGCTTCGTGAGGCACATTAAGGATCACAAACGTAGTCTGGAATAATTAAGATCAAGCGTTCTGAGAACAAAGTCGTTTTGATATGTAAAATTAGATGATACTCGCATTCGTGACGGTGGCTTGCGTCACCGCGTCTATGACGTATGGACAACATTGAGATTCTACATTATTATATGTGTATAGAAATTTATTTTTACGTCTCTCGTGCCACATCGTATAGGCAAAGAAGTAAATTTTTGGCTTCACGCTCTATCCCGAATATAGCAGGGTAAGCAGAGGAAACCTTATGTAAAGACACTCCCTTCCCCGTTTCAACAGAACCTGCCTGCCTTCTGAGCCGGTAATAGCTTCGTATAGAACTGACACAACTAACATTTTTATGAGACGTAAGAATTCAAAAGTGCCTTAAATGGTCAAATTGAATAAATAATATTTTGAATTTCACTTAACAAACTTTAATTATGATACAGTAGAGTTACAATAGTACGTAATTTAAATCTAAATGTTTCGGCTGTATGACTAAACAAGTGCATCATTGATCCGCCGTCAGTAAATTATATCTATATACGATTCGTAATTTATACTGATTACTGATATAGATTATATAGCCTCAAGGGTTGTCAGTCGAATTTATAGAATTATTTTTATATATACAGGATGGAAATGTCACTGCTCCTTTTACGGAAACAGCGTATAGGGTAAAATATTGTAAACCCATAACTAAAGAAATAAATCAAGATACCTCAACAGTTTACACGTAGGATTTTTTTTTCATTTCACGTTGTTTATCCATACCTGTATTTCGTGTGACGCAGTTACGCATAGATACCAATAACGTAAACACACAAAAATACTAAAGGTTAACCAAATTTGAACTTTGTCGCCAATACCTACGACTCGATTTCGGAATGAGACGTATGCGGCAGTTTCCCTTTGATAGGTTTAAGTGTGCGTGCGTCGTTCTTGACAAATGGCGTTTTATATTACAACAATAATTTTATTATTTATTTTGTTTGAAAAAATAACTTTTTCATTTATGGGATTTTTAAATTGTATTAGGCTTTTATAGAGTAGTTAAAACAGTGGTTTATTTAAAGTGGTGCTGACACTTCCATCTTGTATAATAGCTACTTTCATGGGCAAGCCTATAAGGTAGCAAGACATGGCAGTCCTTAGTTTTTGGTTTGTTTTAAGTATCGACATCAGTAATGTGTGTGTTTAATAATATGGCTAGTCTAATACAGTAGGCCATAAAGTACGCGCATATTTAATTTACCTTTGAATAATGAAGAATTTTTTTTAATATGCACTTCTTCTGTCTCCCTGAAATACACTACGAGTACAAATAAAATAAGCGTATCGCTGATTCGGTGCAACAATGACGTATTTGTACTTTTTGAAATATTGCATGAGAATTAATCAAAAATTTTAAATAGGCTTTCAGTATACATTGACATAATTATTAAATTAGATTTAAAAAAAATATAATAAAGTCATTTTTCTACTACATTAACTATATTTATTTACTTACATACATTTCTATAGTTTATCTTTCCTTCCATCTAAATCGTATCGCGTGCTAATAATTCTACACTCAATAATGTCCACATACATATGTTACAAGGGCCCCGGCCTGTTTAACGACCTCAAAAGCACAATTACAATATGGACCGTTTATTAATACCGCTAGTAACTGGCTCGCGGCGGCGTAAAGCTGTATTTACATTGTCTTATCAGTCATATCTGAAAATTGTATTGGTATTGATTAAATGATACGGCGCGTGGGGAACGGAGTGCCTCATCACTCACTCACATCACAGGGAACCTCCCTGTCCGTCCGTCTTGTTTGATCTACCTACCCTGCTATAAACGTGAAGTTATAATTTTTTTATGTCTCATGTAAAATTGATGATTGTGGCTTCGATTCCCACTATGGGAGAATGAATTATTTTCATTTCTTCGTTCTGGTAATGTGACAGAGCGCTGGGTTGAGTGCTTTCTTTGAACTCAACACACAGTGTCTTGAAAATTGGACCGAGAGTGGAGAACTGATTATCTTAACATAAGGCCAAATTGCTATATGTGAGATACAGCGTAAGCATAAAAAAAATTAACAACAAGCGATATGTTTAACTTATTACATAATAAATTTATACATCGACAATCTATCGTGGATAAGTAACAAAAGTCACTGCCATGTTTGTATTTCGTCATAGAATCTACAACTATTTAACGATACCTCAAGGTACAGGTACAAACGCAATACAAACAACTCATTTACGCCATCACCAGTTTAAGTTTTACAATGTCTTACGTGTGACACTGTCTTTTTTAAGCTTTTCTTTTCTGCCCTGTACCGTACATAGCAGGGTAGGCCGAGAGAAGCTAATCCGTTCCTATGAAGACACTTCTCTTCCCCACTTTATATCCAATTAAGGAGGTATTGCGTGTTGAGTATCGGAACATAACACCTCACTTTGTCTCGTTACCAGGAAAGGTAAAAAGGAATTGAAAATACTACTACTGATTCAGATTCCACAACCTGTCGCGTTTACAGTCGCACACTTGTGCCCCTGCGCCACGCCCTTGTGTTCTTGAAAAGACTAAATCATTTTTTTTTTGTAGTTTTCATTATAACTTAGACGCAGCTTCACACTTTTCCCCACATAGCAGGGTAGGCACACAACACCTCAATGTTAAAAAAGGCACTTTCTTCCCCACTTTCTGTCCAATTTTCGAGACATTTCGTGTTGAATACTGGAGCTGCTCTTTGTCCACCAAAATTCAGCACCAGTTAAGTTAGTCTTCAAGTATCAAGTAAGTTAATCTGGTCAGTAAAAAAAGCGTCTATCTATTAATTTATTTCTACCTAAGCTGTTATATGCAGAAAAAAAGTTAAAACTACAAAAAAGTATAAATTGTTCATCGAGGTAAATCATCACAATTTGGTATTATATTTACATATCTAATATTATAAACGTGTTTAAATTCTACACAAAAACTTGATAGTAACTCAATTTGAAAGAGCGCTTCGTGAATATTAATAAGTGCAAAAAATATTAAACCATTATGTAATATGTCAATCATAGTTAAGTATTATTTAGATAAACATAATTTTGAACGGTACAAATATATATTATCATTACATGTTACGAATTATTATATAAAATACTAAGTCCTAGTGGCTCAGCGTCTCAGTAGGTAAAAACGACAGTTAAGGGTTCAATGCCCGCGCGTGAGAATTAATTATTTTAATTTTTTCACTCTAGGTACAGGACGCAGTGTTTCGAAGATTATTCTGTGCATAGGGTAGTACGGAGTGTTTTATCACTAGGTTCTCTTTAAAAAAATCTTAAAGAGTAATCCAGATCGTTCATAGGAGATGAATGGTCTTCATTACTCTTTTAGAATTTTGGATTGGACATAATACACGAAGTGCTAGAAGATAACTTAAAGTACTTACTCATATGTAACTTTGAAGTGTGTTGATGTGAAACCATTATTTAACTTACCTGTAAAATAGAAAAGAATAAATTAAATTATTTAAAAATATTAGATCCAATTAAATTAATCAAAGTCTAAATGGCCCTATTGATAATCAAACATTTCACCTCTATGCGTCTCCCGTATACTATATAATATAGTAGTTAAGAACTAAAAAAAAATCATTGTTAGAGTAATAAACCTATCTTTTTATAAATATGTATATACTTAGAGAAGTGCTCTCCAAGTGTTCCCCAACACTCCCTGAGGAACCTAAATTCCTAATGTTTAATACAATTAAAATATATTTAATAAATATATATTTAAAAAAAGATATCTATTTAAATCGAAAGTAATTTCGATGCATATATAACGTTAAGTGCACTTAGATACAAGACACTGACCACGAGAACGTATGGAGGTCAAAGAGATGCATCGTAGCGTCTTAATTAAGAGTCGAGAGACCGCGCATTACACCAAGGGCAAGAGTATGAAAGTAGTCAATTATATTTTTATTAATTGTTTGTTGCTTACACACGTGCGACTTTTAAACATTTTTAATTGGAATTAAAATCTAATGGACATATATACATTTTTTACACCAGCCAGAGAGAACGGAGCGCCAAACACTACGGTCTCTCTCTCTCTCTGTCTCTCTCGCTTTCGCCTTGTCCACTGTCATCAGCCCGCACGTACGTACCCAGGGAGTCCCCATGCTTTACGGAAGGTCACGTAAAGCATGGGGACTCCCTGGGTATGTAGTATGGTTGATACTGTGTTCGCAAAGAAGATATTTAAGTATTAGCTTTATCTTATTTAAATACGACAATACTGTTAGTAAAAAGGCAGTTCGATTAGATAGTTCAGAAGATAATTACACTGTATCAAGAATGATGACTATGACTTATTTAATGAGTTAAGCTGAATGCGTTTGACCAAGCGCGAAGGTCGCAGATACATAGCAGTTTAATGAAAAACTGCATTTTATACTTAAAGATAAATATAATATTTATGCACTCTATTCTATACTACAATAAAACATGAAATATATTATCAAAAACGTTAGGGCGGGGATGTAAGAACCCTAATAGAATATGAATCCATGATTTTTTAAATTTCTATTTGTTTGTGTGTTTGTACACGCACGTCTCCTGAACTACAACCCGGATTGAAGAAATTATTTTTTCTTTAGGCCTGAGCAGTATTATATTTGAAGACTAGTACACCTTACAAAGAAAAAAAATAAAATTAAATAGCGCTTTAGAAAGTTGTTCAATTTAGGAGACAATTTTAATTGACAAATAGAAATCTTTAATAATAATTGACGACATCGTGGCACGTTGAATGCTTTTGCGATGGTTGTAATTTTTTTGTTTTTTTGTGGCTTCCATAAAGAATTAGAAGTTAGGAATTCTAGTTAGGAAAATTAAAACTCCGTTCTTTATGAAGGAAAGAAGGAAGGAAGCGGCGAGTGTTGCTAGAAGCTAGAAGAGTTGAGTTGTCTGCGTGTTGACGTAGTGAAAATCGGAAAATGGAATATCTGGTCACTACGTCCTCTTTGCTTACTTGCTGCAAGTTTCAATCACTACGAGCAGTAAATGGAAGCAGCATAGCGAGAGTCATAAAGCCCACACAAACTAAGTTGGGGGCGGTCACCAATTTTTAAATATGTTGATGTAATTAAACAATTTACGAACAAACACATCTTAAATCAGAAAACACTATCTAGCTACTACAGATGTGGATATCGTTTTTCTATTGCATAAGATTAAAAAAGATAGTAATTTTTTTGAAACGCTTTTAAATCGAGCTTACTACTAAGCTTGAGGTAACTAAGTAAATATGTAATAAAATCTAAGAATTTGATTACGCGTACTACTAATTATTTTATCATCATGTAACTTGGTAAATATATGTAGATTAGATGACTATACAGTATTATGATACTATGGAGTTGGTCTATAAAGATGGAATTGGAAGATGGAACCTTCGACTGCTTACTAGTCAATAAATTGAGTTCGTTCTCATTGCATTCGTCTATACATTTATGTATTTTTCTTAGATAAGTATTAGTATAGATGTTAGGCACAACAAATTAGTAATATGCTCAATTTAATATTTAACAAGTTAACACCATTAAAAAAAGAAAATTTTGAAAAGTATTTAAACTAAATACGGCACATGGCGACTTTTTTTTTTTTTCAAATCAAATCAGTCAGTTCTTTTCAGTTTTTTCAGTGCCAGTTGAGCACATTTCAATTTGCCAATGTAACGTTGAATGGAGAAAACACGACGGAGATAGATCGGTAGAAAAAGTGATAACTACACACAATTGTAGATTTTTCAAATCTAAATCAGATAACATGTATTATAGGAGATACTTAGTTTTATTAGCCAGAATAAAATTGAAAATAGATTGACTCTCTCACTTTTTCATGTAACCAAATAGCCCTAAATTATTCTTTACAAGATAGGAAATAAAAAAAAAAACAATCTATAAAATATAAAAAGCATAGCATAGATAAAACTATACCTTTCATTTCTTGATACAAATGAACTAATCAAAATCAGTCACTCAAAGGTACCACGGTAAAATTTTCCATAGCACATCGACGGCCACAAGATCTACAGTCCATATAGCGTTAAGGACAAACATTCAGGTCAACACCGTTACATACTAACGCGTGCGACCGGTCGCGCTCGCTGAATATTTTATAGCTGTCATGCTGGTTTATGGTAAATTGATGGGAACGTGCGAATTATCGATGGTACCTTCATACATTAGCTAGATTTCATTGGCTTCTTAATATTGATTCTTTTTGAAATTTGTATATTTTTTTATGTTATTAAGTATTGTAGTTAGAACGCTATGATTTATCTAGCTAGTCCAGATTGAAATTGATGGAATTTAAATGTCACAAAGAAAACCAAAATGGAGCCAGCCTATCGTAACACAGGGGTACAAGCGTGCGACTGCAAACGTAACATGTTGTGGGTACAATTCCCCCTCGAAGAAATGAAATACATATTTAATATTTTCATTTCCTCGCCTTGGTACGAGGTAATGCGCGGCGTTGAGTTTCACCACGCTATACGCAATACCTCCAGAATTGGGCGGAAAGTGGGAAACGGAGTATCTTAAATCAGGTATGTACATAAAATAGGTATGTGGGATACAGCGTAAAATTTAAAAGTATATGTTTTCGTTGCCGTCATTCTCCTACTCAAAATTGCAAAAAGGAATAGCGTCATATATTACCAAAAAATGCAAAAAGTAAATTAATGAAATCTATTATTTTTCATTAATTTATAAATATAAATAATTTTATTGGCAACGCCATCTGTCGGCTGACCGGCGAACACTGCGTTTGGCAGATTCCCGCGGCCATCGCCAGTTAGGGCTGGTATGCAGTGAAAGTTAAATAATTTTTAACTAGGAAACTAAATGAATATTAAGGTTAAAACATATGAGGATTTTTAATATATTTTTTTTAAATTTATTGTGCCATCGTGGCGCAGTGGAAAAGCGTGCGACTGTAAACGCGATAGGCTGTGGATTCGATAGTCAATTGAGGAAATCAAATATTTTCTATTTACATTTCATCGCTTTAGTAAAGGGTCAAAGCACGGCCTTGAGCTTCGCCACTCAAAATGCAATGCCTCCGGATTTCGGCGAAAAGTGGGGAACGGGAGGGAGTATCTTAGAGGAAATGGACTTAACACTAGCTTTCCCAGTTCCCTCTGCGTTTTCTACTATGTGCGGGATAAAACAAATTTATACAGGAACTCCTTGTTGTAAATACTAAAAACATATAAGTCAGTATTTTTAAGAAATACCTTAAAATTAGGTGGTGAAATTTTGCAAAAGTTATCAGATGTAGGAGCCAAGATCCTAACTATACATGCCCTAACAACACAAACTCCTGCATACCTATAAATAAATATATATACATATAAATAAGAGCAAAATACAAACAACTCTTTATCTACAAACTATTTTCATGTAAAAGGTTGTGGAAACGAGAGATCCACACATTTTGACTAAGATGTAGAGTTTTTGTTTGAACTCGAACATATATATGTAGAGTACGAAGCTTAGCAGTGCATGGAATCTGAAAACTTGTTGACAGTGCACACCATCGTTTTGGCAATATTTTTATCCTACTACGGCGAATAAAAATGAAGGGCTTTGATTTTGACCGGTATGTATATGTATGTTCATTTGTTCCATTGTAGCCTTATTTCTAACAGAAGGAAGTGCAAGTGGCACACAAACACGGCTATCTTCTGAAATTCACAATGAATATGTATTAAATTATTAAAAATGTATTACGTGTATTGTGTTATTTATTTAATAAATCATAATATATTGAATAGTTTGTACGTAAATTTCAAGTGAGAATATTTACTTGTTTTATATGTACTTTTTAGAGAGTGATTATCAGTAGTCTGGTTTTAGTTTTCGAAATATTTTTTTATATGAGCATGTTTTTAGTGGCATAAGCTATTTAATATTTTTATTTCATCGCTCTAGTGACAAACCATAGCGCGTCGTTAAGTTTCGCCATTCAACACGCAATGTCTCAAGAAATGGCGTATAAATACGCATAAAATTGTCGTTTTATCTAATTAAATAATATATATTTAATAATATGAAAGAAGCTACACACAGTGATAAAAGCGAAAACTAGAAATGTGTTTTTTTTTCCATAATAAAATTTCTTTCCGTGCTACTTAGATAATTTGGTAATAATTAAATATACATTAATTATAAAAAATGGTTAAACACCTTACGTTTTAAAATTATTTTAACAATTCGCATAAAGCCGATTGTGATAATATGTATGTGTGCATTTAAGATCGTTAAATGACTGTAGAATATCAACAAGTTGAGAAAAATTAGATACAAGTTAAACAAAAAAATTTAAAAACCAGCTTTTATTTAAAAGACTCTTTTTTTATAGTGTTTTATATGTATTAAGCTCTTTCAATTGATGCACAAATTAGTAGCTGGCGACGTGTCCCTAATTTTCCTCTTTACCATAGGCCAGTCGTGGCGCAGAGGCACAAGTGACTGTAAACGCAACTAATTGTGGGTTCGTTCCCTGCTCGAGAAAATGTAATATTTATTTAAATTTATAATTCTTCGCTCTGTTGTTGAAGCGAAGCGCGGCGTGGAGTTCCGCCACTCTACAACGTGTAGCTAACTATAGAATTTTTTTAAATAATAATTTCAAATAATAATAATGTCAAAGCGATGATTTTTTTATAGTTAGTCTAAAAATATTGACGCCATTGTAGCGCAGGGGCACAAGCGTGACAGTAACGCGACGATTGTGGGTTCGATTTCCACTCGATAGAATGAATGATTATTTATTAATATTTTTATTTCTTCGCTCTGGTGACTAGACAAAAGCGCGACTTTGAGTTCCGCCTCAACATGCTAAGCCTCGAAAATTTGATGGAACGTAGGAAGCGGAAGTGTTTTAATGAGAACGTAGTATCTTAGTTACTACACCACACTAGGTTTCCAGATTTCACCTGCCTACTCTGTTATATACAGGAAACGTGCAAGAAAGCGTGAAGCTAAAAAAAAAAGGTTCTGACTCTAATATGTAGTTCCACATTACAAGTTTTGATATATTAATAATTTATAACAGACATTAGGTTAAGCGCGGCGTTGAGTTCTGCCACTCAACACGCCATGCCTCCAGAATTCGGCAGAAAGAACGGAGTGTCTTAACACTAGGTTCCCTCTGCCTACCCTGCTGTGTGCGGGATACAGCGTGAAGCTGATTTATTTTATTTTATTTATAACAGACATTGTCGTGGCATATTTTATTTAAACGTTCATATGTACTGAAATTTAATTGACGCGTCCGCAAAGGGCGGCAGGGTTGACACATAAAATGGAAAAAAAACCCATTTCCGTTAGAATTTGCAAAATGCTCCCGAACGCTTGTTTTTTTTTATATCTATTATATATACAAAATTTAATTTTTTAAATCCAGTAAGTTTAAAAAAATATATTTTTTAAATCCAGTAGATTGGGGCAATGTTTTAGGGGTCAGATAAACAGCAGCGTTAAAAACCGCAATAGAAAAGATGTTAATAATCTTGTATTACATGTACTTATCACATGTTTAATCTATGAATTACATCACACCTGCATTGCGGAATTGATAGTATAAGAATTGCAAGTAAGTCTTAGCCAAACAAGTCTTGCTTATTGCTTAGAAACTTTACATTATTAACTGATGCTACTTATAACTTGTTACTACAGTAAAAAGTAAAAGGTCAGCTCGGTGCAGTTCTCCAGCTATGGCGGTTTCGAGAGTGGTGATAGTTGAGCACAATTAACTTCGCCATAAAAGTAAAGTCTGGAGTTGTTTTTCGCAAATTTTATCAGATCATGAGTCTTTACGAGGCCAGTCGTGGCGCAGGGGCACAAAATGTGACTGTAAAAATGTGACTGGTTGTGGATTCGATCCCCACTCGAAAAGATGAAATATAAACTTAAATTTATATTTCTATTTCTTCGCTCTGGTGTCGGGGCATAGCGCGGCGTTGAGTTCTGCCACTCAACACACAATGCCTCCAGATTTCGGCAGAAAATGGGGAACGGAGTGTCTTAACGATTTGCAGTTAATAATATCATAATAAATTAGAGAATAAAAACTTTATATGGAATAAAAACAGTAAAATAAATACGGAAGTGGGAAGGACCTAAATAATTTCAATGAAGATATTTTCGTCTTATTGGTTAATCATATATATTGGTTAATCATATGTATATTACCTAATTAAAATTAAGAAATACTTGTATCATTAAGCACTTAATTGATTATCCAAAATAATTAATTATAGTTAAGATTATCCAACATAATTAATTTGCATATCTGAAGATTATTGTCAAATTGCAACATTAAAATAAATTAAAGAAAGTTTTTAAACGGCTTAAACAAAAGTTTAGATAGTGTTATCAATTTACCTATGTTTCGCGATCTTGGTTACGTTATCCATATTATGAGATAAATAAAAAAATATGAACGATATTAGAAGTTCAAGTACTTTTTGATATGATTATAATAAAGTGTCTTTTTAAGAAATAGATAGGCTAAAATATTTTTGAGCTGGATAGTTTTTGTACTGGGCAAGAATATTATATAGGCTATATATCGATAACTATACAACTCAAAAATATTTTAGCCTTTCTATTTCTTAAAAAGACCGTTTATTATATTCATGTCAAAAAGTACTTGAACTTCTAATATCGTTCATATTTTTTTGTTGTGCATGCGTCGGCGGGTAATCTTTGATAGGTTTATACCTATCAAAGGTTAACCGCCGCATACGCCTCATTCCATAATCGAGTCGTAGGTATTGGCAGCAAAGTTCAAAGTTGCTTAACCTTTAGTAGTACTTTTGTAGTAGTATGCGTTTACGTTATTCGCATCATTGCGTAACTACGGCACACGAAATACAGGTATATAAACATCGTGAAATGAAAAAAAATCGTACGTCTAAACTGTTCAGTTATCTTGATTAATTTCTTTAATTTCTCTGAGCTCGGCCCGTGCGAAAGCTCTCCAAGATGAACGAAGTACGTAAGCCGAAGTCAGCTCTTCTAGCTCGGCCTCCCTCAAAACCCGGTGGGCCAATAAAGGCCAAAACTTAATCACATATACAGAGTGGGAGAGGCTGCGCTTTTACGGAAACAGCATATAGGGTAAAATATTTCAAACCCATACCTAAAAAAAATAACAAGATAACTCAACAGTCTAGACGTAGGATTTCTTTTCGCGATGTTTATATTAGGCTTTTATGGAGTAGTTAAAACTATGGTTTTATTTAAAGTGGTGCTGACACTTCCACCCTGTATAAAATATGAAAATAATATCACAGGCAGACACAACCACGACTTCCAACTACGACAATATAAGCAAAACAAAAATGAAACCAGCATAAAATAAATAAAACAAAAGCAATTGGATCATTGTTTATTCTAATTAATATTTAAGTGTCATTTGATACTTTAATAACGACCACACGTGCGGTCGTATAGTAAGTTATAGTATTCTTATACGATGACAAAGGTTTATTTATGAATAATTTTAACGACGCTACCATTGTTTGAAAGAATAGAGAATTAATATCAACCTTATCTGAGCATCAATGAACCGTAGTATAAACAGATAAGCCACTCTTAATCTCGTTATAGAGTGGTCAATTTTAAGCACATATTTTTGTTTTATTCTTTAGCTGGTTTTACCGTTTCAAATAAGCACGATTAAACAGTATCATTTAATATATATAAATATAACGGGAAAATAAAAAACTGGAAACTTATTACAAAAACTCATCTATTTTATTTATTATAAGGCATCCCTTACAGTTGCAAAGTAGGCAATCAAATAACGCGATGGTTATTAGTCAGATCCCAGCTTTGAGTTTCAGCTACTCAACATGCAATGTCTCGAAGTCGGCCGAAATCCATCCAAAACAAAGAATAATAAAATTTTGATTTTGTAATATAAAATTTTAATAAATTGGTTTCATTAAAAATATAAAAGGTTAGGTGAACCACAAGCATGCAAATTAATTCGATATCCAACAGTTACTCTAATAACTAATAACTTATAGATGACATGATATAAATTAAGAAGAGAGACCATAAGCTTTGATGAGCTCTTACGCTTGCACGCTCTACCCTCTAGCGTATTCGACATCGTATATATAGTTGAGTAGATGACATCTGGGCACAGATGGGTCATGTCTTAATAAATGTGATGACTGTGAATTACAATCCGTTGAAGGAATTTTATGTTTTAAGGTACCTTTATAATTTAATAGTATCTTATTTTGTTTCTCTGGTCTGATCATAAGGAGCGCCTTGGGTCGTTCCACCCATGCGTCGTTTTTAATAGGGTAGAGGACGGAAAACGGAGTGTATAGACACTAGGTACCTACTCTGTTTTAGCTTTACAAAACTGAGAAGAACGTAAAAAGGAAATTGAGATAGTATCTTTCCACACACCAATTAACTCCAATAAATATTTCGATCAACAGAAAGTTTCCGTTCAATATAAATTGTCACGTATTATTGAGTGAAGGTCGCGTAGCGCGTGACGCGCGACCACAATGGACTAAGATATTTTGTTTAATAAAAGCTGAATGACCTAAAAAAATGCCATTGAGCCGGACATTATCAGGATCTCGCTAAACAAACGGTTTTACAGTCCAATGCTTGAAAATTAAAATTTCCTAACTACGTCTAAATAATGTTTTTGAGTAAAGCTTTGAGCATATAATTTGCTTGATAGATTTTAATTTTGTTCATACTCTCACATAGAAATGATAATAGATTTCATTTGCAATAAAATAAAACAACCAAAACAATACACAATATCTTCACGAAAGTAGAAAGGTAGAAGTGTTAATAAGAAACTACGTTTCCTCAACTCCTTTCCACTAGTGTAACATTATGTTGCAAGGCGGAAGCTATTGTCGCCGTCTTAAATACCTTAATGTACTCGTATCGTAGATATGCTGGTCAGAACGTCGTAATACTAAATTATAAAGGATATTAAACTACTCGATTATTGTACATGTGAATAGTAACTTTTATCTGCGTCTTTTTCCAACATTTTTCATTGTTACTCAGCCGTTTTTGGCCGCATCGTCAAGCCATAAATACCTCAAGAATCGGACTAACCAACACAAAAAGAGGTTTTTAATTCGAACCATTAGTTCGTAAGTGCGTTCAACCAAACACAATCTTCAATATTATAAAATAAAGTATAGATGGACAAATTTACAGACTTTTAAGTAAGTATTGTTTTAAAGTAAAGTCTACTATAATATGAAAGAAGGACAAGTGCCAAATATGTATATAATTGTATAACTCACAAACCTCTTATTACTGTTGACTGTAAAATGTTTCACATAAATCATTACTTCGTTTCGGGTAGGTCTCTGTTTCTTCTAAATATTACAAAAAATTTCACCCAGAGACGTAAATTATAATCAATCTTTATTAAATAGAGTTAATCAATTTATTCTGGTATGAAAGCAAGGCGCGGCGTTGAATTATGCCACTCAACATGTAATGTCTCGTAACTTTTGAGGGAAGTGGAGAGTGCATTGCCACTTTGTTTCATATATCCCTGAAATTCAAATTCTGAGAGCGTTGAGTGGGAGAAATCGCGCTTCATTTTGCGTCCTTACCAGAGCGAGAAAATTAAAATATTAAATATTTCATACTCTCGAGTGGGCATCGAATCCACAATCTCTCGTTCGCACGATTGTGCCCCTGCATCACTATTGGCTTCAAATATAATATTTTTTTATTTTATATCTATATAAATTACGTTATTTTTGTATATATAATAAACAGAAATGATAAAATTTATAAAAGTAATTTATAAAAGTTATGATGATTTAATTATTTCTTTTCTATATCATATGCTCAATCTTTTGATCCGATGTTGACTTTTATCATGTCGTTATCTATAAAAAATGTTCGTGTAAATATTGTATGAAAACAACAAGACATTAAAGGCTTAATTTATTAGAAACTTAAATTATTAATACTAAATAACTTTTTGTTTAAACTTATTAGCAGGAAGCCTAAATATAATACATGTTCAGTACGTATCTATATGCACGTACATCTATACTAATATAATAAAACGGGAGAGTTTGTTTGTTTAAACGCTAAGATTTCTGGATTTTGAGGCTAGTTGTGATGCAGTGGCACAGAGTGTGACTGTAAAATCGACTGGTTGTGGGTTCGATCCCCACTCGAGAGAAAAAAATATTTACTTACATTTATATTTTTATTTCTTCGCTCTGGTATCGAGGCAAAGCGCGGCGTTGAGTTCCGCCACTCAACACGCAATGCCTCTAGAACTCGGCGGAAAGTGGGGAACGGAGTGTCTTAACACTAGGTTCCCTCTGCCTACCCTGCTGTGTGCGGGATACTGCGTGAAGCTAATTTAATTTTTTATTTTTTTATTTCTGGATCTATTGGTCCGATTTACTTCCTTTTGAGTTATTTAGTTCGAAAGCTCCATTCTTCAGAAGTGCTATAGACTATATAACATTACGATGTAAGCTTAGTTAGCCTTAAATAACGAAATAACAAGGAACGCCATCGAATTGCTTAAAATTATTTTAAGCACGAGCGCTGCACACATAGTTAATTATATGTCAGTACGTTGTATGACAAAAATATGAAATTTTATAAAAGTCCTCGACACCATATATCATCTATCTCTTATAAATAAGTGACAATGACGCACTACCGTGTATATATCGCGTATTTCAGATGGTATGCGGGCAAAGCCGCAAGTGGGTCGCTAGTTGTATGTAAAGTAAATAAGGCAGGAACTCCTCAATATGTACACCAGGTTATGGTATCGATGTGTGGGCCTCGAAAAGACCTCGGAATAGTGCCTGGACCTGGCAAAACCGGTGTAGGCTTTCCCATCTAAATGCGCATTAATTTTTGCCTCCACTATACGTAAAGTTTACAATCTATATAACACTAACATTTTATGTCGTTATAGCCAGTGGTCGTAAAATAGAGCAATAAAAATAAAACCTAAGAATTTACTTTTTAATTGTCCTCTGTATCTCACATAAGCGAGATAGAGAACTTAAAAACAAAAAACTGTTTGGTGTTAGAGCAAAGAACACAGACTCTCAATTTTCGAAACATAGCAGCGAGTTGAATGGCTGGCTCAACGCCGCGCTTTGTGTACTACCACAGCGAGAAAATAAAAAAATATTAAATAATTCATTCCTCCAAGTTGTAATCAAACACACAACCGTTACGTTTACATTCGCACGCTTGTGCTCCTGCGCTACGACGCCTACGGTATTTACTACCACAAATTTATCGTGATACCCCACATCACGAAACATAATATAAGCAGAGAAAATGTTTCCCAGAAAGACTGAAATAACATATACATGTTCTTGTGTACAATATGAACATTAACCATATTGGAAACTCTGGTCAAGGTTAATTTTAAAGAAGTGCATAATAGAGTCTGATATATTTAAAAAAAAAAAGGAATTTTTCTTTCTCTTATACATATATAAAAACGTTTTGATTTCAAAAGAGCAGGTGAAATTAAAAATATTACATATGAGAGAGTTGGTGACCAATGGTGAAGCCTTAGTATAAATATTGGAGAAAAAAGGTTTTTTAATAGTAAGTAACGGAACCAACTTTGCAAAAAATATTTACAAAGCTTTAAATATTTTAATTGCAATAGGCATTTAGTTAATAGTTAGTATTTTTGAATCTGATGTAAAGGCAGTTGCTGAAAAGAGCTAGCATAAGAAAAATATAATGCAAGACGCACAATATTTTAGTATAAATAGGTAAGTCTTATATAGAAGAGCGTGGATAAAATGTTTGTTTAAGTTGTAGTGATGTATGCAGGTACGCGCTCAAAATAAAGTGTTACAATTCGCACCATGAAAAAGCAGATACAAAATATCTGATGTATAAATAAAATCCCTAAAGATTATTTTTTATGAATCATAGAATCAACGTTAAAATATTAATAAAACAAAATAGAGTTTTAAATCTAAATAGCGACACCGACGACGAGAATTTTGTGGCGTTAAATGGAGGAGAAACTAATAATACTTGCTATTTTTTTACCCCATATGGCAGGGTAGAGAGAAGGAACCTAGTGTTAACGTACTCCGTTCCGCGCTTTCCGCCGACTTTTTCGAGGCATTGCATTTTGAGCGGCGGTACTAACGCCTAACGCCGCGGAAAATATTAATAAATAATATTTTTTTCTTTTCATTATTATTTATTAATATTTTCCGCGACGTTTGGAAATTGGGGATCGAACCCACAATCGTCACACTACAATTACACCTTTGTACCCCTGCGGCACGACGGCCTACCTACTATTTTGTATTGTATATAAATGGCAATAGTAATAAATAATTGTTTGAAACCTCAAACAGATGTGAAGCTTGTCGACGCTAAACTACTTAGGAAGTAAATATACACGTAGCTTGGCAGTTAATTGTATAGAGTGTAAAGACAAAGCGAAACTTGGCAGATAGTCAGCTGCGGTTAGCGCTATTTCGGTTCTCCCGTGCCAGGTTCAAGGGCTTCTGTGTTTATTACTAAATAATACGTCATTTAGATTCAAATATGCTAAATCTTTTTGTTTTAGCTTCACGTTGTATCGCATACCGCATTATTACCGCATATTTTTATCTTAACCCAGCTAGGGTTGAGGTAAAAATATCAAAAAGAAAGTAGACAATCTAGCTTCAAGTGAATCACGTGTTGTGTGTGTGTTTGTTCCCATTCAGCACGCAATGTTCTTAAATGGCCCGAAAATGGAATGAGTGTTTAATTAATTAGGGTTCCGTACCCAAAGGGTAAAATTGGGCCCTATTACTACGTCTAAGCACTTATTACTAAATAAAACGTAATTTAGGTTTAAATAGGTTTAATCTTTTTGATAGCTTCACGTTGTATCGCATCAAAACGAAAGAAAGTAAACAAATAAACTAACTTCAACTATAACACAGTGTTATATAATATAACATCGCAATACTTGAAGCTAGCTAAGCTAGCCTGTCACTCATACAAATTTTAGCATAATTTTCCTACATATATTTACAGTACAGAGGCCTGTCGTGGCGCAGTGGCACGAGGTGTGACTGCAAAACCGACTGGTTGTGGGTTCGATCCCCACTCGAGCTGAAATATTTACTTAAATTTATATTTCCATTTCTTCGCTCTGGTGTCGAGGTTAAGCGCGGCGTTGAGTTCTGCCACTCAACACGCAATGCCTCCGGAATTCGGCAGAAAGTGGGGAACGGGGTGTCTTATGACACTAGGTTCCCTCTGCCTACCCTGCTGTGTGCGGGATACAGCGTGAAGCTGATTTATATATTTTCACTAGCGGCCCGTTTACGGCTTCGCCCGCTTAAAATACATGATTATTGATTTAATAAGCAGAATTGATTGACAACTATTATATAATGACTTCTAATAAGATTTTTACGACATTATCGTAATTTCTATAAGAATTTTTGATTGTTGATATTTGAAATTCATAAAATATACATAAAGCTAATTATTATTACACGTATATATTTTTG
Source organism: Heliconius erato demophoon (assembly GCA_018249695.1). Classification (NCBI taxonomy): domain Eukaryota; kingdom Metazoa; phylum Arthropoda; class Insecta; order Lepidoptera; family Nymphalidae; genus Heliconius; species Heliconius erato. The sequence continues at coordinate 20,884 of DWQW01003346.1, forward strand.
TAACATCACGTTCTTTTTACCTATGTTATTTTTTTTAAAACTCTGTTAAATGTGCTGATGTCAGTTAATAATTTAATGTACTGCTTCAGAAACAGCCTTAAATGTTAAATTATTGATTGGTTCATAATATTCTTTGTAAAATAACTGTAATGATTGCATATTAACTCATGTACAGTTTTTAAATTAGTTACATATATTATTAGCTAATGTACAATTGGTAAATATGTAGTTATTACAGAGTACACGTAGAAAGGATGTTTATAGTCATTTTTATAAAGATTTATTTCAAACAAACGAACGAACCAAAAAATCTATGTATTTACTTGATATTTCTTCGAAGATCAAGTCGTTCTTTATCTCTGTGTTAAATGAATTACGACTTAAACTTAACTGTTATGATTTATGAAGGTAATCTCCACTAACAATTCAATTTTGTTTACTTTATTGTATAAAATATTGTATAATAGCTTCAAAAATATATATTTTTATCATCAGTCATATAACCAAGACGTTTCGAATGTCATTCTTTAGCCAAGAATCTTACCAGCGCGATTGCTATATAACATTCGCAGGCAAACTAATACCTTGAGTTTATTCAAATGACGATAACTTTTTTTTTAATGAACCGATTTTGATGAACCAAACTTTAGTAGTTAAGTAGAGTTAAAACAAAGCATTATTTCTAAATATCCACTTTACAGATGTCACCAAAGAAGTTGTGATTTGATTTTGTTTCCGATCAACGATTATAGTGGACGCTGTGTCTTTTCCGGTTGAATTCAAATAAAACCGCAAACTATAAGGCACGGGGATTGATTCGACAGGAAATAGTAGTCGAGGAAAGTTTACTGAAATGTTGTAACAGTATACAATAAAATCTTGGATTATAAATGGAATCAAAATGTATAGAGTAGAGATAATAATAAAAAACAAAACCTAGATTTTGACTTTGATTTCTTGGTAGTCTAACATAACTACATTAACTAATAGTTTCCGCTTATCTCATGAATAAAATATTCGTAAGAAAATCTGAAATATTTATATTGTATACAGAAATAGTTTAGCTTAGTTTTAATATTAAACGACACCAAGTAAATAGTTAAAAATGATGTTATTTTAAAGAAACTCTGGAGTATTTTCTTCTGTAATATAAATAAAAGTTCGCTTTAAGGCTTTCGAGGCGCGGCGTATGGCGTCTGGCTAAAAAGCGACGGTTAGAAGACAAAGCTAGGCGTTGAATTTCGTTACTCAACGAAATGTCTTAATAATCATACTAAACAGGTTCCTGTGTCCTACGTTGCAATATGAGAATACAACGTGAAGATAAAAGAATATGTAAAATTTTAAGAGATGGTAAAATAAGCCTATATAAAAATGTCAAGTAATTATATCTGGGTGTGTGTTATCTGTACGTAAACCTCCAAAAGCTAATCTTAAGGAGATCTTTGTATTAGTAGAGGTAAAAAGGTAAACATTGTAATAAAATTAAAACTTAATAAAATATCTTTTTAAGAAATTAAAAGCCTTAAATTAATTCAACGCGCGCCGTTGAGTTCGGCTACTCAATAAGCAACGTCCCAAAAATAAGGTGGAAAGTGAAGATTGGGGTGTTTTAACACTAGGTTCCCTCTGTGATCCTGGCGAGGACAGTGTGAAGTTATAAAGGTTGAAGTTTTAAAGTATTTAATATACTTTAAAACTTCAATCTTAAAAAATATATTCAACTCATAATTTAATTTATTTTATAAGACACTTGTGATAATATTTGTATAATATTTTTTACATATACCTATTAATTTCACATATTTATACTTGTAATACTTATAATAAAATCGAGGCCGGTCGTGGCGCAGTGGCACGAGGTGTGACTGCAAAGCCGACTGGTTGTGGGTTCGATCCCCACTTGAGGAGATGAAATATTTACTTAAATTTATATTTCCATTTCTTCGCTCTGGTGTCGACGTTAAGCACGGCGTTGAGTTCTGCCACTCAACACGCAATGCCTCCAGAATTCGGCAGAAAGTGGGGAACGGAGTGTCTTAACACTAGGTTCCCTCTGCCTACCCTGCTGTGTGCGGGATACAGCGTG
>DWQW01003347.1:0-22962 GCA_018249695.1 Heliconius erato demophoon
GTGATAGCGTTACGTGTATGAAAGAGAGTATCAAGATTCGTTAGTACCTACTATTTTTGTCAATAGATAGCGTTACTTGTATCGATTTTTTACTATCTCAAATATTAACGTCTTGAAAACTTAAATAATAATATCTTTTGATAGAGTGAAGCGATTACAATGAAATAAACACTAAAACCTACCTTGATTTATTTGTAATTTTTATGTATAAAAGTTGCTTAAATCTATTTTGTACTTTTTACGTGATACGTGTTCACATAAACAGACAAACAGACAAAAATTCCAAAAATGTTGGAAATGGATTCTGTTAATTATCCTTTAACACCCTGGCTAATGTTTTTTTAAACATTTTTAATGTACAGAAACGACTTTTCTACAGATTTATTATAAGTATAGATTTATTATAAGTATAGATATTAATTTCCTCGCTCTGGTAACAAGACTCAGCTAAGCTAAAAGTTATAATTTTGTACATTTAAAAATATGAGGCATGAGCATTTGACTGTAAAATTGATGATAATTAAAGTATTTTTATTTTTCCGTTTTCCATTTCACTCCATTTTTTAAATTTGTACAAAAAGCACATAATATAAAATTTTAATACTAGCTACTCAGCTATATGCGAGTAAAAAACATTTTATAAAACATATGTGATATCTGTCGTCTCCTTTGATTTTACATACAGTAATTATTAATTTTTACTTTCATATTTTTCTGTAAGTTTTTTTTATTAAGGAAGAAAAGATAGTAATGGTAAATATGTTTTATTCGCTTTTCGTTTAAACATTGCGAGAAACATTGCGAGTTTTAACAAAGTAGTTATTGAAAATAGAATATTCGTAATTCTTTGAAATTCGCAAAAATGGACCAATAAACGAGAAAGAATTTACGCGGTACATTTTAAATACCAAAGTTTTAATAGAAGTATATATATATACTACTTTCGTTTCTAAATTAAAGCAAATATGTACCTCACACGGCGGCATGCGACATTTTCTTCTATCATTTGTTGTGCCTTTACACTCTGTTTCGTCTAAAATAATCTTATCAGGACGACTCATTGCATCTGTAAGAATTAAATAAGTAATAATCATACTTTAAGAGTAAATTAGACGAGTATTAAAATGTCCCATTTACACGTGTCTGTAATAAAATTCCGTATCTATTTTAAATTTGCCACTATAAAAAGTAATCCTGCATTTCTTTTTTAAATCTGTAGAATTGAGACCATTCTAAATGCATATAGCACGCTACGCTATCATTTTATCAAATAATAAGACTGTAATTTTTATTGAAAGAATATAAAATACTATGAATTTAAATAATTTTCATTTTTACGCTTTAGTAAGGACTTTTTTTTTTTCAAATAACAAATATCACATACCAAAAATATTATTGTCATCGTCGACATACTGGCAGCGTCGTTCCCGGCGCTGGTAGCCGAGGCCGCACGTTACGTTGCAGTATGACCAGGACGACCAGGAACTCCATTTGCCCGGCACTGACGAGAAAAGGAATATGTTAAATTTTGTTTTATGTTTACGCTATATCCGGATATAACGGGGTGGGTAAATGTAATGTTAAACACTCCATTCCATACGCATCGGCGACCTAATTTCCGAGACATTGAATGGCGGATCTCAACGCTGTCCTTTGTGCTTTATTAGATAAAATAAAAAAAATCAGCTTCACGCTGTATCCTGCACACACCAGGGTAGGCAGAGGGAACCTAGTGTTAAGATAGAACCTAGTGTTATTTTTTTAGAGCTCATTCAGTAATTAATTATTCTTATAGTCGTCGCCACAGGTCGTCGTGGCGCAGGGGCACAAGAGTTCGTGTGGGTTCGATCCCCAGATTGAATAAATTATTATTTATTTTATTTTTATTTATTCGCTCTAGCACCAAGACAAAATCCCGGCGTTGAATTCCGCCACTCAACACACAATGCCTGGAAAAATTCGGTGTAAAGTTTTACACCGAGGGTTTTAACAATAGGTTCAATCTGCCTACCCACCCTGCTATGTGCAGAATATAGCGAGAAGATGAGAAAAAACTATTCTTATAGTACAAACAAAAATAAAATTCTCTACAAGTTAAGCCCACCTTTAACGCGCACATTGTACCGCCTCAGCGCGGTTCCGGCGTTGTTCTCCGCCACGCAGATGTACTGCGCCGCGTGCGCCGCGCGCGCGTCCCACAACGCCACCACACTTGTGGATTGCACGTTTTGTATGTTTGGATGGTCGTCATTCAGTTTCTGTATATCCTGGAAATTTTGTACAGATTATTATTAAAATTACAAATCTCTATATGCCTAAAAAAGTTTCTGATTTGTTTTCCAAAAAATATATACTACTGTTTAATATAATTAGTATTTTATATTTACTTTAAACCAGGTTATTTTTGGTGGAGGATTGCCATCTACCTCACACTTCAATACAACACTCCTTCTAAATGTTACTATGTGTTCTTCAATTGTTTCATTTTCTTTATTATTCTTTATTTCTGGTTGCTTTTGAATAATTACTTCATAAATAAGCTCAGTTGTACCCACTTTGTTAGTCATAATGCAAGAGTACTTGCCGCTGTCTGCCACTTCTGTATTTGTTATAATCTATGGTAGAAATAAATAATTATAATATTACACGAGTAAATCTTGGTAGATTTTTTTATAATGACAATATCATATATATTGTAATTATTGACTCATTACACATTATAAATGTAGGTCAATTTGTATACTTACTAAAGTATAATTATCATCTTGCAACTTCACCCGAGGACTTTCAGCTATCTCTGTATAAGGGTGTCGTAGCCACAACATGGCAGGAGTGGGGTGTGCGGAAAGCACAGGGTTCATTTGGGTATGGGAGTTCAAGACGTTATTTGGTAACAAGGGGTTCAAGTGGTCTTCAAGGGGTACAGGGTGTAAGGGATGTATCCCGCATGACATGGTTAGTGGTGAATGTTGTAGGACGGTCACTTGCTTGGTGTTATCTTTTAAAGATGGGGGAGGCACTGAAATTTTAAATTATTAGTTAAATAATGGGTTTTTTTTTCAGTCTTTACTTCAGAGAAAAAAGAGAAATATCAAATGGGATAACTATTTGTGAACCAGAAATTAATTTAAATTTGGTATTTTTCTTTGAATTAATCCGAGTTAACTTTTAAATAGAAAATACACTTCATTGGGGATCCCAGCATTATACTTTATTTAACAGGCCAAGAATAATAAGAATAGAGGATAAATCAAACTCACGACCATCATGAGTATATTCAAATAATTTAATTAAGCAACTTTAAAATTTCATAAGAAATTTAGATATCTTATTTTACATACTAGAAGTCTTACCTAAGACATCAACCAAATAAACAACGCTTTCTTCCCCAACTTTATTTCTGGCAACACATGTATAATTTCCAATTTGCTCATACATTGCGCTTTTCGAATGGACAATTTCTCCAAAATCTGAAGAAACCATGCTATCATCATACAGCTTTAGTGGTAAGCCGTCTTTGAACCAGTAGATCTCGGGCAGTGGGTTCCCATAGGGATGGCAGTGTAAGTAGAACGCTTGGCCGGATATTACTTCTATATTTACGAGGTTTTCAGACGTGTTATCATTTTGTAGTAACGTTTGAAATATTCTTGGTGGTTCTGTAAATAAATAGATTTAAATTGTTTTTTTTTTATTATTATTGAAATGTAATTATTTTTTTACATTTTTAAAGTGTTGTTCCACACTTAGGAAAGAAAAAAACTTATTTAGAAAATGGTCGGTTTTCAGGGGGCGCGGGTTCGAGTCCCGCTACGTTCAAATTTTTATACGTTTTTTTTAAATAAGACATGTATCTATTTTCGGTCACTCATAGTGCGCATGAAACCAATCGTGACGCAGGCGCACAAGCGCACGACTGTTACGCGGTAGGTTATTTCCCATTTGAGAAAATAAAATATTTAAAAAAAATCTATTTTCGATTATTTAGCGATATATTATTTTTTTATAAATCATGATATACAATTTAGTCCGTTCTCTATTTGACTTGAAATTACCACCCCAAAAAAGGAAAATATTGCAGAAACATAAAAGATTGAACGTATAGAAACTAGCGTTTGGACGATGCCTCAAGAAGCACGAGTTCAAGAGCGTTCACGTGCTCAATATATATATTTATACAATATCAACTATTTTAGTAGTAGTATTTATGTCTTAGCACTAGGATTCCAGGAACGACAACGCCTATAACCTGTCACGTTTACAGTCACACGTCCGTGCCGCTGAGCCACAACTTCAAATTCAAATTCAAATAATTTTATTCAAAATAAGAAGTTACATGCTTCATTTTTTGAACGTCAAATAAACTAAACTAAAAATAACAATTAATTATACTATACCTAAAACATTCACTTTCATAGTTCTATCATCAATTCCGCCTTCATTGGAAGTAACACAAATGTATTTCCCAGAATCATAAGCTTTTACATCTGGCAACACTAAGTCAACATAACCAATGCCTTTGTCATTCTCGCTAATAATGTTGCCATATCTTATCCATTGTATATTTGGTGCAGGGTTGCCAGTTGCTTTACACGCTATTCTGACTGATGTATTTAGCTGAAATATTTATTTAAGAATACAATAAAAGTATAAAAAATAATACAAATATAAGTAATATCTTTCAACTATATCTGAATGAAAAAAATAAAATATAATTGAGATATATTTTTAAAATGTTGTAAGACATATTTGGAATAGATTTTTATTATTAATTAAAATCTAACATTTACACAAGTTCTATTCAGAAATTCAGATTTGAGTGGCAAAAACGCAGTGCCTTGCTTGCTTGAGCTAGGAAATGAAAATGATTTTTTTGATTTAAATGAATCCATGACATGATGGCATTTACAGTCAAACGTTTTGGGATTTAAAATTTAATGGAAATCGTTACTTACAATTAAATCAGTATTATTATCCACATTGTACCCAGTTCCATTAACAAACAACAATATTTCTTTTATTTTAGCACCAGATACAACAATTACTCTATAAGTAATATACGATTTCCCAGCTTTATTCGACGCCATACATTGGAACAGACCTTCAGATTGTTGTGTTACATTAATTGTTGTTATTGTTGTATTTTGAATGATCCAATTTGTGTTACTATATGGAAAAGTATCAGTTATGATTGTTAAATGTTATTATACAGGGTGGAAGAGGCAGCGCTCCATTTACGGAAACAGCATATAGGGTAAAATATTTGAAACCTATACCAAAAGAAATTAATCAAGATGCCTCAACAGTTTGGACGTAGGATTTTTTTTTCATTTCACGATTTTTATCCATACCTGAATTTCGTGTGACGCGCGATTACGTATAGATCCCAATAACATAAACATTTACTACTACAAAAATACTACTAAAGGTTAAACAGCTTTGAACTTTATCGCCAATACATACGACTCGATTTCGAAATGATGCGTGTGCGGCGGTTTTCCTTTGATAGGTTTATGTGTGCGTGCGCCATCCTTACAAATGGCGTTTTGTTTTAAAATGACAATTTTATTATTTATTTTGTTTGAAAAAAAAACTTTTTCATTTTTGGGAATTTATTTTTTCTGAATTATATTAGGCTTTTATAGAGTAGTTAAAACTGTGGTTTCATTTAATGTGGTGCTGACACTTCCACCCTGTATATTATAATACGAAGTCGCAGTGACATAGCTGGGATGCATCAAGTCAAGTTAAGATATATATTTATATATATATAGGTACTTACTTGAAAATCCAAGTACTATTAGGTTTAGGAGTTCCACGTGCGTTACATTCAAGAGTAGCGTTGGCGCCTGACTTCAGTTCTACATCCAATACATCAAAATCATATATAAATGGACGTTCTGGAAATTAATAGAAAAAAATGTTTACTACTATTTTTAAACTGCCAAGTAGACTTAAAGTGTTATTTTTTTCATACATTTGATGCTTGGATTGCAAGTCTTAAAATATAAGCAGTCACAGTAAAGCACCCTTAGTAAGATTATTATAAAAAACATGATTACCTAATACGTCTAAATTAATCTCCTTAAACACAGTGCCGTATTCATTCTTAACAACACACTTGTACACGCCATTATGTTTTAGCTGCACATTCATTAATTTCAAGATTTCTTTATCTTCTCCGAATAGGAATTTTGAATTAAAATACCACCTTATCTGAAAGAAAATGTAATATTTTTTAGCTTCACGCTGTTTACCACACATAGTAGGGTAAGCAGAGAGAACCTAGTGTAAAAACACTCTGTCCCCCATTTTAGGCCGAATTCCGGAGGCATGCGTTCAGTGGCGGAATTCAGTTTCATTTCTTTGTTTCATCTTAAGTTAAATTAATAAACAAAAGCACAGTTGACTGGTATGGTATGGTTATGGGTTAAAATATTTCTCTAGTATATATATGAAAATTATTTTTTCCCAACAGGCATCTTTAGCTTCACGATTTCTCCTGTGAATACCAAGGTTAGGCAGAGAGAACCTAATGTTAATTAAAATTCGTTAATTCTGACACTCAACGCCGCACTTTGCCTATGAGAATACAATTCTTTTGATTGGCGATTGCACTCAAAATGTACGTTTTCAGTAACTGTACGCACCATCGTAACCATCCTCCATACGTAATAATATTGAACCTTTCGCAGAGTAAAGGATTCTTTGTTTATAAAGCAATGTGCACACATAAAAAACATAATTTTTTTCAAAGCAAAACTAACCTCACCACGCGGTTTCCCATCAGTTTTACAATCAAAATAAACATCCTCTCCTTTAACCGCCTCCATATTTGTGCTACCGTATACGTTTTCCAAAAATTTGGGTGGCCATACAACTTTTAAAAAAATGTTTGTATGAATAGAACCCAAAGCGTTGCTTGCGACGCACGCATACTGAGATTCATTGTGACGCGATATATTGGATATTGTTAGAGATCCGTTAGAAATTAGAGCAGCATCCTGTTTAGAAGAAAATGGAAGAACAGATTTAAAAATAAATAAATTTAAATACTTTTCATGAGTAAAGAATGAATTAGAATTATTCGTTAAAAAAAATCGTCTGTAAAAAATATTCCGATAAGTCATTCCGTTAGTAATACCCACAAATTATATAATATTAATGTTCTTATAGTTTTTGTTAAAGGCTATTTAAGGGATGAGGCCTAAAAAGGCTCTTAAGGTAAAAGATTTAACTTAAAATATTTATTGACGTTTAACTTTTGGGTATATTTTAGAAAACGCATTAAACATTTAATGTAGCTTGAACTCGTGCCTCTTGAACACTATCCATATATACACATATAAGTGCTTTGACCATTAAACAAATTGTAAGCGCATAAGAATATCGACGTATCTTGGTATATTGATAATAAATAATATATTGTGACTTTGGAAACCGAACGTATGGATGATAAACAAGAGACGTGGGTTTGAATCTCATTATTAATTTTTAATTAATTTTTCTAAAATTCGTTTCTTACTTAGCATACCTCTAAAAATACTAATAAAAATACTAAGTAATCTTATATTAATATTGTAGAAAAGTAATGTTAACCTTGTACCATTTGACAGTGTATCCGTTGCGGACGGGGCATTGCACTTCTACACTACTGCCTTCTACTACAGTTGTAGTAGTGGCAGTACCTTCTTCTTGTAATGTTGGTAGTGCTGAGGGGAAAAGTGGATTAAGATATTTTAATACAAGATATTTGGATATTTGATCATAGCTAACCACCTAAGTAATTTTATTTTATGTATTCTCGAGACGCGTGTTGAGTAGCGGAAATCAAAGTCGCCCTTTGTCTATACATTACACCAGAATGTCTAGCCACATGGATATATTTATTTAATTTTTAATGTCTTTTCATCAATATAGTTTAGCAAAAAATTACATAAAGTATTTAACAAAAAAATATTGTAAAATTATATAACCTAATATTATCGTATACATTATATATTCATGCAGTGCTTATTAACTTTTATTTTAAAGCGGTAAATTCTGGTTTAGTTTTTAAGTGAAGTCCATTTAAAATGAATCACACAAACGCAATATTTACTAATATAGAAAAGTTAACTTGTATATATTTACTTGTTGAGTTACAATATTTAAATTATAAAACATGACTTACAATATATTTCGACGGGTACATTCCTTCTATCAGTCGCAAAGGCATTCCGCGCCTCGCACATGTAAACACCACTTAGGTCTTCTGAAGGGAACTTTATAGTTAATGTACCATCTTTTTCTATTATATAGCGTGGATCTGAAATGGATATTGTTTTGTATTTGCTTTAAAAATAAAATAAATCAGCTTGACGCTGTATCCCGCACCCACAAGGTAGGCAGAGGGAACCTAGTGTTAGGACTGAATTTAGGAGGCATTGAGTGCTGATGCTGAACGCTGCGCTTTGCCTCATCACCAGAGCGAACAAATGAAAATATGAATTCACATAAATATTTTATTTCCTCGAGTGGAGATCGAACCCACAGTCTCGTTTACAATCACACACTTATGATGTTATTTTTGAGTATTAACTTTTTTACTGGAATGGAAATTATTTTACCTATATGTATACTCTAAATTATTTTATCTATGACTTTACTATAAAGGTTCTTGATTGATTATAAAAATCACACCACTTTTTTCTGCTTTAAAATGTTTCTCTGAAATAAAATCATTTTTTTTTTAAATGTTCCATAACTATGTTGTAGTTACACTTTACATATTAGTACGGATGATGTGTCGTGGTCCGGCGTGAAGTTTAGCTCATTTACTTTTGCGCATTGTACACTCTGGGAGGAAAATAAACAAAAAGAAGAAAAAATATTTTAAAATAAACTGCAGGGAGGGCAAGACCCATTGTCAGTGATGATTTTTGCAAAAGTAACAAAATATGTAGATTTTTTTAAAACAAATTAATAAAAAATCTTTAATTACATATGAGTAAAAATAAAATAAAATTACCATTATCCAGATAAAATCCGTCTTTAATCCAAGTGACATAAGGTTCAGGTTTTCCTGTCGCTCTACAGCTGATTGTTAATGCTACATCTAAATTAGACGCTATGTAGGGACCCGTATAGTTATCGTTTTGAATTTTTGCTGCTTCTAAAATAAAAGTATTACCAGAAAATGTATTATATAGCTAGTAAAATGTTATAAATATTAGTAACGTATTTATAAAAGCTTCGACATATGTATTTGAATTATAATGTTACACTCATGCAAAATGAAAATAATCCTACTAATTTTATAAATTCGACAGCCTGTAGGGATTGATTGATATTTATTCCTCTTTCATGCAATAAATACAGAACAGATTTAAATAAGGCTACAATTCATGTAAACATTTGGAATATTTTAGTTATAATATAATAATAAATTTAACCGCGTGCAGCAATGTTTAAGTTGCTAGTTTAATAATAAATGAAAGCTAATAAATAAATAAAAATTATACCATTTACAGTAATGTAGAAACTTTTTCTCGACTCGCCGGCGACATTTTGCGCGATACAAATAAACAGGCCCTCATGTATTGAAGAACTATTTGTTATATGCAAATTGCCAAATTTGTCATAACTGAAACCAAAAACCAATATAAAACAATATATTAAATATACAAACTTAATTTGAAAAAGTAATTCACATGCAGTAAGATTGACGAGTCATGGCCGCCCTGAACTTAAGCAGAATTCATTCAGGAAGAAAATAATCAAAAGTAATAAAGAATAAAGAAATATAAAATAAAATCTGTGCAGCCATTATCTATGGCTAACTTCAGGGTGGGCACTAGTCACTAGTGATATATTTAATGGGTAGGTAATATATTCGATTTTATTTTTTAATTGTCTTCCGTTTCCATTTTATATTTAAAGCTCGCCAGAGTTGAATTGAAAATTATAAATTTTCCCTCACGAGCATTGAACCCACAATCCACGCGTTTAGAGTAAAACGCTGCTGCACTGCACCAACATGCTAAAACCTGAAATATTACCTTACATCCATTGTATTATTAATTAAAATTTCATCTTTAAACTCCCAAATAATAGTTGGTATTGGAAATCCAATGGCGTCACATTGTAAGTGTACGTTGGCACCAATCAGAACTTCTTTTAATTCTTCTAAAGGTGGGACCAAACGAGGTGGCACTACAATATAAACCATAATTATCTTTTTAATAATTGTCTTTCTATTAGCTTAATTTTGTAATTTATTTATAAATCTTTTTTTATAAAATTCTAACATAGGCACAGGGTTTTTTATAAAATTCTAACATAGGTACAAGCCGTGAATTTAATCACTTATTTAATAACTATTTACATAAAACCTACATCATAGAAGACCCTTAATTTAATATATTGAAATGAAAACTATATTTGGAATGTATACAAAATTTTACATAAAAGAACTCGAATTGCTCTACATCTACCTAGACAGTGAACAACAGGCGCGTGTTCCCCGTCAAAATGTTTATACGGTGCAAAATATTTCAATTAATGTGTGAATAACTCTTTAAAAAATATTGAAATGAAATTATGTTTACTTAAATTTTGTTATTCAATAAGGGTTTAAAATTAGGTATGTAATTACCCCAAACATATACAGTGTAGTTTTTAGAAGCATTTCCATACTCGTTGCTGGCGAGGCAAGTATATTCGCCGAAATCGGTTAAATTTGCTACAAATCTGAAAATACATTAGTATGATTAAAAAAAACTGAGGAAAATCATCTTGTTTTCTGTATCTTCACATTTTTTTTCGTAGGGCAAAATAGGTAAAGGGAATCAATCATCATCGTATTAAGTTCCTTAACTTTGTTCCCCACGCACCGCCCAATGTTTGACATTGTGTGTTAAGTTGAGTGAGGGAACTTAACGCCGCGCTTAATCTACTAGAGCGGGCAAATGAAAACTAATTAAATATCTATAAAATCTGTTACTACTAATTTATTACTATCAATTATTTTTATTTCTTCGTACCGGCAACAAGACAAAACTCTTTATTGATACCTAATGTTAAGCGTTTCATGTTCCCTTCCCAGTTCCGCCTGCTTAATTAGAATGGGTTCTACGAATTTTGTTTTATTTCCTAACAACAAATCCCCTACCTAAGTCCATATTCATCAATAAACTTCCGATGCATAGGCAGAGCTCGTCCGCCGCGCGCCCACGCGAGGCGCGGCGCCGGCTCGCCCGCCGCGCTGCACGGGAGGTGCACTAGCTGACCTTCCAGTACTTCTATTTCTTTTTCACCGTATACTGTTATTATCGGTGGTGCTGTAAAGGAAATATTATAGTTTTTTTTTTATTTACTCTGTATCTCCAATAGAAGGGTACGCAGTACCCTTCACTCCATAATGTTTTAACACTTCCCTCGCACCGTGTAATTTTCAACATATTTTTGATCCAAAGCGAGGGAATGAAAATAATTAAACCTCCAAGTTTGATGGATTCCATAACCACCGCGTTAGACTCTGTCCCAGTGTGCTATGATGGCATAGCTAATATCCTTCGTTTTTAATTATGGACACTTTTGTGATTGGAATTGTTCGTGGAAGTAATTCTTCTATCATAACCAATTCGAATGCATATAAAATTTTGCATTACACTACGTAAAATTCAATATACTTTGAGTAAAATAGTAATTTAAACTAGGTATTCCTTATATTAAAATATTGTTTATATTTTCAATATAAGGAATGCCTAGTTTAAATTAGTAAAAGTAAATCATCTAGGTAGAAGGAGAATATAGAATGGAATGTGATAAAAAAGTTATACTTTAAGCAAAAAATACGTATCAACACTTACAGAATACGGCAATACTAAAATTCTTCGTAACAAACCCTACGATGCTACTCGCGTTACAAGTGAATATTCCGGAATCAAACTTTGTCGCGCTTTCTATCACTAAGCTGTCATTTGTGATGTAACTAGAAAATAACGTAATTATTATTTTTAAATTTATGAATTCATTTTCATTCATTCATTTTTAAACATTTTATTTTTTTTTCTGTTTTGTCAATGGTCTTTAGAGTAATCAGAATAATTGTGTTTGTGTGAACAGAAGGATTGTGAGTTCAATTCTCACTTATGAAACTGTCCATTATTTTATATTTCTGATGTTACGAAATACAACTCTACGGATTGTTTATATAATTTATATATATATTTTGTTATATTAGCAACAAATACTCACACATTATTAGCAAAAGCGATAGGTAAGTCATCTTTAGTCCAAGTAACAATAGGTGGAGGGATCCCCGTTACGTTACAATTTAACTTCACGCTGCCACCGGCTTTTACTTGTATGGGACCTTCTATGCGAGATGGATTGGAACTTTCTTTTAGTTCTGGAGGATCTGTAATATTAGAATTGTAATTTAAAGAACCAAAATTGACCAAAATAGCTTAAATTTTGATTCTTTAAATTATAAATAATGTTATATAAAAAATCAAGGACTTTAGTCCAATGTGTCTTTTTATAGTACATTTATTTTTTTATAGTAGAAAATAGAAACCGATTTTTTTTTTTTTGATTAGTGGAGGAAAGAACAGAATTATTAATTTCCCATAAATATTTTTTGCACAAATGTAGAGCACAATTTATAAAATTACTTAATTGTTTTTGAGAATAAATTTATTACATTTTATAATATTAAACTTACATTGCACAATTAATTCGACATTATATTCATCTTGCCCCATCACATTGTCTGCTATACAACGGTACGTGCCTGTATGCTCCTTTCTTATATATTCAATTGTTATTATATCATTATCTATAATAACAGTTTTAGGTAAAGTCGTATAATTATTTGACAAATTTGGCTTAAACTGCCAAGTAATTGTTGGTTTTGGACTACTTTTCAAAATTCTGTAAAAAAGTTTTTTTTTTTGTTTTAATATTAACCTTTTTCTATATATTTTTTTTTCAGCTTCACGCTGTATCCCGCACACAGCAAGGTAGGCAGAGGGACTCAAGTGTTAAGACACTCCTTTCCTCACTTTCCGCCGAATTCTGAAGGCAATGCGTGTTGAGTGGCGAAACCGCGCTTTGCCTCGACACCAGAGCGAAGAAACGGAAATATAAATTAAATAAATATTTCTTTTCCCCGAGTGGGGATCGAACCCACAACCAGTGGCTTTTACAGTCACACTTTATGCCGCTGCCCCACGACTGGCCTCTATATAAACTCTTTTCTTTTCTATATAAATGAAATCTTAATAATATTTTTTCATTTTCATTACAGTTAGTTAGCTAATAATTAAAAAAAAACATCATTTCATTTTCACAAAAATAAATGGCAATAAAAAACAATTGTTACTTTCAATATTTATTTAAGATACAAAATCTTACCTACATGTAATATTCGCTGATTCTCCAGATTTTGATATAATTTTTGGCATCCGCTTTAGTATGATTGGTTTACCTTAAATATATTTTTATTTATTTTTTTCATTTCGTAACGACATTTAAAAACATATAAAACCAAATTTAAAAGGTATTGTACAGGACTTATGTATTCCTGTACATCCTAAGATTGCCCACATCGATGACGATGACGATTCTTGGTTCAAAAAATGTAAATATTGAACTACTTTAAAATATTTTTAATAATGATTTTAAATGTTTAATTATGACATTTATTTGGTAGAAGTTCCGGCGTTGATAGACGAAAGAAATAATGTATAACCCGACAAGAAGTTTATGAGTGCTGTATAGATAGATAGGCACGAGTCAACCTCGCGGGGTAATGGGGGCGTCCGCGCGTACCTCACATAAAGCATCAAGCTTCACATAAATCTCTTTTCGGAAAATACTGTACTTTTACTACGTTAATAATACAAAAATATACATTTACAAATTCTATTACATTTGAAAACAATAAAAAACTTACTTAATCCACGTACAGTCAAATTGCCTTTTACAGTTATATTTTCAAATGCATTATCCGCAATACATTTATATTCGCCCAGATCTCTAAAATCCACTTTTTCTATGTTAAGTATAGTTTTGTCTTCAAATATATTGATGTTAGTGTTATTTTCATTGTCGTTTGAAATTATTGTATTGTTGTGAAACCATTTTATTGTTGGTATTGGAAAAGAAGTTATACTGCAATGGAAGCTAATTTGAGAGTACAATTCTACTGATGTATCTGTAAACAAAAAAAGTAAGTTTTTTTAATTATTTAGCTTATTATATTCATACTATATAATTAAGCCCCTTTAACTGTATTTAATGAATAAGTGTAAAAATATTATCATTTGTGGAATTTTAATTATAAGGAATATTAATATATTTAGATTATTTTCATTTGTGCGCTGTGGTAGAACAAGTGCGGCATAGAGTTCCGTTTAGTCAACAAGCAATTGAAAAGAGCAAAAAAAGGGTCTTAACCTATTTGCATATATTTTCTAAATGACTGATTAGCAATTGAAATTTAACCAGCGCCAGCCGTTTTAGTATGTTATTGAGATAAACGGCGGACAAGTAGGTATAAATAATAAATTATATATACCTACTTTTAAGTACTTACGCAGATTATACATAGAAATTAAAAAAACTGTTTGATAAAAAATATTTACCAGTGAACCCCTCCAATAATTTCATTTTATCTCTAACATTTATTGTAATGCTATCTTCGCCGATGCCCTCAGAGTTCTCGCCAATACAAAAATAAGTACCGTTTAGAGGATATTTCTCACTGTCCAAAGTGAGCATACTTTTATATACATTTGGTTCAGGATTTAATGTCTGTGAAATGTTAGTAATTTTCATTTACATGAGAGTGTAATATTGTCTGTAACCGCGATGGTCGTGGGATCGTGGGTTGATTTTCCGCTCTGACCAAACCGGCGTGGAGTTGAGTTCAGCTACTTAACACTTTAATTCAGGAGAAACGCGAAGTGTTTTGAAAGTGAAGAAACTAGTATAGGTCAAGTCTAGTCCTCTCTGTCGACTCTGAAATGCGGAAAAAACGTGGCGGTTGTGGGTTCGATTTCCACTCGGGAGAATGAAATATTTAATATTGTCATTTTCCGAGATACGGCGTGTTTACGCCACTCAACACACAATCTTGAATTGAGAAGCCGAGAACTCATTATCGATAAATATCTTAAATTTAAATACTAATAATTTATAATTATAATTTTCTCACATCACAAGGCAGGAACCTCTCCGTCTCCATATGCCATATAATCCTTGGCTCAGGTTTGGCAACAATAGTACAGAATATTTGATACTGAATATCACTTAATACTGTCACATTGTGAGCACCCTCTATATGCACTTGCGGTTTTATTAGAACTGTTACCTGTATACTGTCTGAGGCTAAAAAGAATATTAATTTTAAACTTGTGTAAATATTTCTGACGAAAAACGTTTATATTAGCTTCACATACAACGTTAAGTTAAAAAAGGGTAACATAATACTAGGTTTCCCCTGTTTTAAAAGGGACTTAATGTTAAGACATTCTATTCCTCAACACCACCCAATTTTAGAGACATTGTGGGCTAAGCGGTGGAACTTAACTAACCAGTCTATCAGTCAATCTACATAACAGTTGCAACTTAAAAGGCTGTGAAATAAATAAGTAATAGAAAAAAAATACAGAGAGTATCTAACATTTACCAAAAATCCACCCCAAGATGTGGAAAAAATTATAAAAAACGTATATGAAAATAAAAAAAAAATAACTACCATTATAACCACTCTGTATAGCCATACAAGTCCAAACGCCATCTTCACTCACATTCTTAATATCCAGAGCAGATGTAAAACTACCATTTACATTGTATTTCTCTATAATTTGCTTGTTCTTATTCAACCATTGTACGGATAAAGCGTTTTCTATTTGACAGACGAATTGTGTGTCTGTGTGTATACTTATTGTTAGAGAGTGCGGCCCAATGATTTGAGCTGTCGGTTTTGATTGGACATTTATGTACGTAGAGTGGATGGATTTACCAGCTGGAATATAAGAAATAAGAAATATCCCATAATAAATAAGAAAAATCTAATAAAATATATTTTAATATGTTTATTGCTTTTTGAAGTTTATCTATGGTTTGGATAGATTTCAGATGTATCCAAAACGTATATAATAGTGTGGATTCAAAACCCATATACAATCAATGGCAACACGCATGGGCAGACTCGACCGATCATTACCACCCCCGGCATTTAAGACCGGCGTTAAGTAATGGCTTTATGCCACTGCGTTTCGCATCAGGTAATGCCGGGCTCCGGCGCACAACACACCTTGGCGGCCGGCAACGCACCTGTAGCTCCTCTGGTGTTGCACGGGGTCGTGGGCGGCGGTAATCACTTATCATCAGGTGACCCGAACGTGAGTTTGCCTTGTCTTTTCCATAAAAAAAAACCTTCCGCGAGACGTAAGTTGAGCTTTGCATTTATGTGAGTGTACCCACATAATGTAGGTGTGACGACAGCTTGCTTGGTTTAACGTTTGAGGCACTGCGTGTTGAGTGCTGAAACTCAACAGCGAGCCTCGGTATCAGAGCGAGGAAATAAAAATATTAATAAATAATAATTCATCACCGTCAAACCCACAACCGTCGCGGTTACAGTCACATGGCGTCAATGTCAACGATGACTAATAATAAGTTTTATATTTGGTCAATACTAAGTTTTTTGTTTGTTCCGGCTCTATTTTTGGTGATCACTCACACAAACGTAAAGCTTAACTTACTCCTCAAAGAGCATACTTCTATGAAAAGCTATGTTTAATATTTCCCGGACGTTATCCAAAAGGTAAACGTAAAGGAAACCAAGTGAATTGTGTAACATATTATTACGTAAAACATCAATTTGTAAGAGAACAAAAAATTAGCTTCACGCTGTATCCCACACACAGCAAAGTAGGTTTTAAGTGAAAATATAAGAAAATAAATATAAAAATGTATTAATAATTTAAATAATGAAAATATATCAACCAATAACAACGTTACCTCTATTGGCAGCTTCACAGGTGTACACTCCACTATCGCTTTCATTCAGTAGTTGTATAGTTTTGTTGAAAATATAATATCCGTCTCTCGTTGGCTCCAAATGAACATCAATTGCTATATAAAGTAATGTCTTTTTTTAAATATATATTGGTTAACTTAATTTTAAGAAAGTATATTTTTTATCTTTACTCATTACGCCCGTACATTACGTATTAAGCCCACATTGGGTGCCATAATATTATAATATATGGGGGCTGGGACAACGTGACGATGGGAATAAGACGATACTGAATATTCATCTCTTTTTATTATATATTAGATGTAGTATTTATACACCACAAAACAATAACTGAAAATGATGTCACTACAGCCCCCTTGCGAATTTGTTTAGGAAACTAGCTTGTTATAACATATTTATAATATGAGCATGCGTCATATTATAAATATGTTATAACAAAATGATTGCTAAATGGATATTAATAAAATGTAAACTTACAATAATTCTGTTTAGCCCCATAAAAATTTATGGTAGATCTTTTTAGTAAAGCTTCACTAAACACAGAACACGAAATAACTATTTGTTCTCCCTCAGTCACTGTCATATTTGCAGGCGATATTGTTACACGCGGTGGATCAACTAGAAAAAATATACAAAAGTCTTTTAATATTTACTTTTTTTAACGGTATTTTATCAGAAGGTTTTTTTTAATAAATCTATTTTATTTTTTGTTTATCAGGAAATCATTTATATTATATCTTTTCATTTTCAACTTTATGATCATTAATGGCATAGAGATGCCTTAACTCTATAATTTTCAATACGTCGAATGTGTGCTCATAACCGTCTTGCCTAACCAAAACAATTATCGTTTACAATTTTTTTGAGTTCAAATAAAAGATATACATATAATAATTTTTTTTTCTCAAAATTTCATATCATAGACACTAGCTAGTACACAAAAGAAACACCATGTATAATAATGAGAACATATTAATAAATATAGATAAATAAATTAAATGACTACTCACCAATCAAATCAACAAGTGTACCGGCTCTGGTGATGCCCGCGCTGTTTTTGGCGACGCAGCGGTACATGCCCACGTCGCCCTCGCTCATGTCCTGTATTACGTGTTCTATAGATGTACTTTGCCTTTAAACGGAAAAAACAATGTAAATACTTCATTTGTAGATTTTTTCATCTTCATTCATTTTCTGTCAAAGCAGGGTAGATAGAGAAAGGAAAAATTAAGAAATAATCATTGATTGGTGATCAATACTGCACCATTTGCTACCATTGGCTTAATATTGTTGGGAAGAATGTCAAAGTATATCAAATCTAGGATAGGTTAGAGCTATGAGATGCACTATAATACGAATGAAAAAAAGAAGTGTGTACTTAAATGAATGGTTACATACAAAAATGAAATCAAAAGTCGCAAAATGAAATGTTGAGAACTTGGAAAACCCAACACTCAAAAAATACAATGATTAAGCAAATACTTTTATAAATAGGCAAAATTGTATTAATATTAAATTTGATATAGGCTACAATTTATATAAAAATATTGTATGATTTGGTAATAAATAAATACATACAAACTAGTGGTAGCGGGTGCTAATTTCACGTATTGCCTCGTCCAAGTCGCGGAGACAGGCACCAAGCTCTCAACGTGGCACGTTAGAGACACACGCTCGTGACTGCGGACTTCTATCTGTATTTTTTGTTTTTAGTATTTGTTATGTCAATTTATTATATAACTTTATACGTAATTTGCAAGTAATATTTGACAACTCATTATATTTTTTCTATTTAAAAGTTAAGTATAAGTTAAGTTTTTTTATTTTAATTTAATTATTTAATAGTTAAAAAAAGCA
The DNA here is from genome assembly GCA_018249695.1 of Heliconius erato demophoon. NCBI lineage: Eukaryota > Metazoa > Arthropoda > Insecta > Lepidoptera > Nymphalidae > Heliconius > Heliconius erato. The sequence continues at coordinate 18,896 of DWQW01003347.1, forward strand.
AAAAGTAGTAAATAATATCACCTTAAATATTTTAAGATTTTGTAATTAAAGTCATTTTTTTTATTTTTTTTTCTCTTGTCCCACAATGGGCGCCAAAATGATGTACAATAGATTTTTTAAACAATTTTCTTACCCTTTTAGGCACTATCAAATAAGGTGCATCTGAAAAAAAAAACATAAAGGTTGAAAAATATTCAATTTAATTACATTTAATTATAAAAAAACTAGCGGACTCGGCAGCTTCGTCCGTTTGAATATTACGAATATATACTAGACGAATATGTATAAAATTATTTTCAGTTTCGGGGGTGAATTAGAACAAACTATAAAACATATGTTCAATCAAATATTTTTAAGAGTCTGAATTTAAACTGTATAAAAATCGGTGCCGATTTAATAATTTTTCGATACAAACTTTCAAAATCTCTTAGTGGTGTTCACATTATAAAAAACATCTGTCCAAATTTCACGTTTCTACCTTCAGCGGTTATGGCTGTGCGTGCGTCTATTCCTCAGTCAATGGGAATTTCTGCTTTTTTATATTATTAATTAATTATGATAAAATGATAATAAAGTACCAGGTGATTTTGCTTGCACTGCCGTAGGACCGATTCTACGTACTTCTTGTCCATATTCATCACGTCCAATTATCTGAAAAAGAAAATTATATCCTTTACTAAATGTACACGCGATGACTGCGGGTTTGATCCTTATTTAGGGGATATTTTTACTAAAATAATTATAATGTTTGACGTGCTCAGCTGGTTTGGGCACATCGAACAAATGAGTGACGAATGAATAGCAAAAAAGATTTATGATGGAAAAGTTGACCTTCGAAAATACAGTGTCAAGATACTGGAGGAAGGTCACATAAAGAGCATGAAGGTCCCCCGGATAAAGAGGTTGAGAGACAGTGGACGAGGCGGAAAAGGTATGTAGAGACCGAAGCGTTTGGAACTCAGTTCTCTCTGACTACCCTGTTAAGAAATACAGCGTGAAGCTGTGTACGTAGGTATGTATGTATGAATTTAATATAACAAGGAGACAGCGTCTCACTGCAAACGCTATAATTATGTTCGATCCCCAATCGAAGGTATATATTGTGTTTTTTTCTCTACCCTTCTACACAAGGGCGGCGTAGAGTTCAGCATTAGCAGCACTGCGAAGACTGGAGTGTCTAGCACTACATTCATTTATTTACCCGGCTTTATGCGAGGACACCTTTACCAGCTTACTCCGCAAGTCAAGTTTTACTTTAATAATAAAAAAACAACTTACAGCTATATTAAAAAACTCATCGGGCGGTATAAAGGCGTTAACAACATAAGTATTAGTTTCATTATTCATTTCCTTCATAGGTATTTCGTATAGCGGCGTTCCATTCAAGCTTAGTAATTGTACGTGGTCCATTTGTAAGGACGCATTGCTTTCACTTAATGCTATTAGCATGTGGTTGTATGTACCTGGATATGTAAGAAATAAATAGTTGTTAAAAATATTACCATCGTGGTTGTGGGTTCGATTCCCATGAGGGAATGTATTAATCATCTCTCTGCTCTGATAAAATATGGCGTAGAGTCCTGTCACTGAATATCCAATGTCCGGTAGAAAGCGGAGAACAGTGTCATAACACTAGGATTTCTCTGCCTACCCTGCTAAATAGAGAATAAAGCATGAAGCCATTCATATAATGATTATTTTTAAACACTTTTAGTTATTAGATAAAGAGAATAAACGAGAATATACTTATTTTAGTTTTCTTATGAAACAGAATATATTATATAATTAATATTATGTAATTTTATTTATTTATACATTACCTTGTAAAGGCCGATAACTAGTTTCATCCATAGATCTGGGAGGTTGTACGGAAAACCCATGTTTAAACGTCAAATTCGACATCCCGACCACTTTTACAGAATGCTCCTCTTCGCTCCCTACTGTTATACTCCAGTTACCTGGTTCCGGTTGTAACACTTTTACTATCTAGGAATTTAAGAAATTAAAGTAAAGATGATGATGAAAAGAGTAGTTAAAAAAATATTTATATATTTAACCCCAATATTTATACATATAATAACCCATACCTAAAGAAATGAATCAAGATACCTCAACAGTTTAGACGTAGGATTTTTTTTTTCATTTCACGATGTTTATCCATACCCTTATTTCCTATGAAATAACGAAAGGTTACGCAAAGATACCAATAACGTAAACACTTACTGCTACAAAAATACTACTAAAGGTTAATCAACTTTCAACTTTGCCGCCAATACCTATGGTTTGGCGGCGGTTTCCCTTTGACAGGTGTATGTGTGCGTGCGTCGTTCTTAACAAGTGGCGTTTTATATTACAAGAATTTAGAAATAAATTTTATTATATATTTTGTTTGAAAAAATCACTTTTAATTTTTGGGAAATATTTTTTTTAAATTCTATTAGGCTTTTATAGCTTCCACATATTTACAGGATATAGATATATATTTTTTATGTTGTACCTATATAAAATATGGTAGAATATTTTTTGGCAAATGTCTGTAACGTTATGATAAATTTGCAATATTGCAATAAAATAACATTAAAAATATCTCACACAAAATTTATAAGAATAAAAAAATATTTTTTTATATTTTCCTTTGCAAGTAACTTAGCACAAAGAATTTACCATAATTTCTGATAAATCCAATGTGGTGACAAGTTGCGGCGGCCCCGTCAGCTCTTCGCCGCCTGGGTTGACCACTTTTATACGAGGTTTGGCTCCAGACACTGACACTGTTACCTCATTTACTCTCTTATCCACGGGTATCTAGAATTATTATGTAATAATAAAAAGAACGTGTTTTAAATAAAAATAATTATATAAGCTATTGTATGGCTTGTGTATCGGAATAAAATTGGATTTTTCTACCATAGTAATATTTTATTTTGTATATATAATACCTACATTGTAGGTCTATTTTTATAGGTAGTTACTTAGATATGGAGTTTTGATCTTGTTCAGATTTTATAATTCAGTAGACTTTTCTGCAGACTTTACATAATATAAGATGGCAAGAAGACTACTATTGTTAAAATTATATGAAAGCAATTTATAATAATTACCTCTTGTGTATAATTATATCCTGCAGGATTCACCGCAGAAGCCAAATTAACAGTTCTGCCCTTTATAGACGTTCGCACAAATTCCAATACCTTTAGGAAAAAATATAACGTATATACTTAGATAGCATCTTAACACACGCTTGCAAAATACGAATGTGTTTAGCTTCACGTTGTGTCTCACACATATCAGAGTAGGCAAAGGGAACCTGGCAACCTTGCGTTAAGACTCTATTCTCTGCTTTCCACCTAATTCTTGAAGCATTGCGTGTTGGGTAGTGGAACTCAACGCCAATCGTAGTATAAATCGCAGAGTAGGCGAAGGGAACCTGGGAACCTAGTGTTAAGACACTCCGCTCCATTACCATAATTCCTTTCTCTATTTTCCATTGAATTCTTGAGGCATTGCGTGTTGAGTGGCGGAACTCAACACCAGTCGTAGTATAAAAAGGTTAAATAGGCAAAGGGAACCTGGGAACCTAGTGTTAAAACACTCCGTTCCATTAATATAATTCCGTTCTCTGATTTCTGCCGAATTCTAGAGCCATGACGTGTTGAATGGCGGAATTCAACGCCAGTTGCCTTTACAGTCGCCCCTGAGCCACGACGGCCTCTATTAACGAATAATATTAAAACCCTAGTTAGTTTGAGAGATCTGTCCCCGGGGCGTTTTTGACTAGGTACTAACTAACACTAACCCTTTGAACAAATTTTGTTGACGGCAATGGATTGTTATTAACAGAAGAAACCGCATGTAGCAGAGTAGGCAGAAGGAGCCTAATGCTAAGATACTCGGCTCCCCACTTTCCGTAGAATTCAGAAGGCATTGTGTATTGAATGATAATATTAAATACTAGCGGCCCGCCCACGGCTTCGCCCGCTTAAAATACATGATTATTGATTTAAGCAGAATTGATTGACAACTATAATAAAATAAAATAAATAAATAAATCAGCTTCACGCTGTATC
>DWQW01003348.1:0-22956 GCA_018249695.1 Heliconius erato demophoon
GTTGAGTGGCAGAACTCAACGCCGCGCTTAACCTCGACACCAGAGCGAAGAAATGGAAATATAAATTTAAGTAAATATTTCATCTCCTCGAGTGGGGATCGAACCCACAACCAGTCAGTTTTACAGTGCGCCGCACCGCTGTGCTACGACTGGCCTCAATAATTATTAAAAGATTTATTTTTGTGAACATGGTTACTAATAAAATTTTGTCGATGTCAACTTAAGGGTGAATATCTATATAAAGTTACGAAACAAAATGAGATTCTATTACGATTGAGTTCTGAGTCTACTGTTCCTTGATTGTTCCTTAATATTGTATAATATTGACGCTAGAAATACATACATTATAGTTCTATGACTATTTGTGAATTTTATTTATATATTTTTCTTATAAAAGTCTACATAAATATACTTTTTTCCACAATTTTTTTTATTTGTTTGTTCACAGCGGCGATGGCATCATTCGCACTGTTATTTGGCAATATGATATCGGGATACCTTATGGACAGAATGGGCAGACGAGCATCACAAATTTTACTTTCTGTATTTTATATTGGCGGATGGACCATTATTGGTTTTGCAGGAAATATATACTTCATATTACTAGGAAGATTTATTACAGGTTTTTGCCAAGGGTGGCTTGGACCATTGGGGCCAGTTTTTGTAGGAGAGATTAGTTCACCTGCGTACAGAGGATTGTTTTTAGCAGGCTTGTCTTTAAGTATAGCCGCAGGTGTATTTATGTCACATTTATTTGGTACATTCCTTCACTGGAGTTACGCTTCTCTACTATGTGGTGCATTTCCTTTACTTGGATGTATTATACTATACTTTGCACCCGAATCACCTGCATGGCTTGCGTCAAAGAACCAAATAGACAGGTGCATACAATCCTTCCAATGGTATAGAGGTACTAGTGTAGCTATGAAAACTGAGTTAGAGAAAATGATTGCCGATCAAACAAAAAAGAAGGAAGTTAAGAGTAAACTAGTAACCTTGAAGGAAAATATAAAGAAGCCTGAATTCTGGAAGCCTCTTTGCATAATGGTGATGTTTTTCCTAATTACCCAATTATCTGGAATAAACGTGATCTGTGCGTATACAACCGATATAATGGAAGTTCTTATTGGAAACAACTCGAATACATATACAGCAATGTTAGCGACGGATGTGTTACGTGTTATAGCGCTCGTTATAGCTTGCATTCTGCTCAGGAAGAAAGGAAGACGACCACTTGCTATATTCAGTGGGATCTTCACCACATTGTCTCTCATAGCATTAGCAGTATATTTATATTTAGTTGAAGTACGAATAATAAGACATATTTCTCCGTATATATCGTTAAGTTTAATGGCCATTTATGTTGTTGTTTCTAATATGGGTATATCTTTGCTACCTTGGAACATGGTGGGTGAATTGTTTGCCACCGAGACGAAAGGTTTGGGTTCTGGTATTAGTGTGATGATGACGTCCATAGCGTTTTTCGGAACAATTAAAACTGCGCCTGCCATGTTCCAAGGAATTGGACATGAAGGTACATATTTATTTTATGGCCTGTCAACTTTAGCCGGAACCATATTTTTGTATTTCTGCCTTCCCGAAACCAAAGATAAAACTTTACTTCAAATTGCGGAAGAATTCCGATATGGGCCCAAGGGGAAACCAAAGGATGCGGCTGAGTTTTTGACTGTATAATTTTTTTAGAATAGATTTAAAATTTAAATGCTAGAATAATTATACTTTAGTTTCTAGAATATTTCAGTATAATTGTAATAAAAAATTAAAATAACTTGTACAGACGATTTGATAGATGTTTCGTTTCATCGGTAGAATGAATAGAAAGTATAACTGGATTTGAGTGTACTATTCTTTTACTTGTGTGCTTGCGTTTTGAAATTTTGAATACGAAAACTACTTACCTTTAAGATAATATTAATTTTAAAGACAACAGTCGAAATATCTATAGGAGTCAGTTAGTATTACAAGATAAATGTATACAATAAGATAGTGATAATATTAGATGTCAAGGCCATTGAACAATTCATTATTACATATTATTATACTTTCAGTAGATACCTAGTGATAAGAGGTTTATTTCTAGAACAATTGTGTTATAAATATATTTCGTTACGCAAAATTAACGTTAAATTATTTTTATAAAAAAATAAGGTAAACACATTATAAAACATATGTTTATAGATATAGAACAAAGGCATTCGCTTTGCTTCAGTGCGCCCTCTCCAATAAAAAGGTTAGGTCTATTTCACAGTACGTTAGAGACGGACAAGTGGCACGCGTCTCCTATATTACAAACGTCTTCCTGTTGTGACACGTGGATGTGACCCTTGAAGTGTGCACCTCAACATGATTCGCCAACATCTGCTGATCACTTTTCGGAAACCAGAAATTCCCACGTTGGAACGCGACGTGTTTTTAACGTGAACAAAAAATCAGGAAAGCATCTGGAGACGAGGTTATTTATAGAAAATTTTAATTTTAATAAAAAATTGTTCCCAGTTGTGACGCAGAGGGATAATGTGTAATCTGTAAACCCGACAGGTTGTGAGTTCGAATCCCACTCGACGAAATGTAATATTTATTATTGCCATTTTCTTCGCTCTGATGTAGAGGCAAAGTGCGGCGTTGAGTTCCGCCGCTCAACACGCAATGCCTCCAAAGTACACTTTTGAAGTTGCACAATTTTAATGTTCTAGACGTAAAGTAAATTACAATAACGATATCTATTACGAGAGTTTATCTTAAAACTGAGTATATTGTTATAGTATTTATTAGTTTACATTGTGTGTCGTTGTGAATAATTCTTATATAATTACGATATGAAACATATAAACTATAGTCAACGCACATTTGTACTTTAATATATTTAGTTAAATTTATATCGCTATTATATCGCTATGTGATCTCTATATTTTGAACTTGCTATGCTAAACGACTGTGATAATGCTTCTATGTATGTTCATATTAAATATATTTCCATTTTTAATCTGTCTATATATTAATTGTATTAAATTAACATATATCATGAAACGTGGAAGGTAAAATAGTGTAGAGGCTAATAAAATCAATTTAAACCATCAAGTCACTTGAAACACTGGTGAGGTTAAGGGGAGATTGGGGGAGTGCGTCAAAATTACCTATTATCTCCATGTCAACTGGTTCCTGTGTATTCATTTGTTTAATTCTTTGTGTTTTGCCTGCATATCTCATCATCGATGCAGCGATGGTCCATTTATAAAGCAACGAATATTTAATAATTCACAATACTATAGACAGACACGTGGCAGAACGGAAACCATACACGTGCTATCAATTATAGTGGAAACATAAAAAATGGATAGAAAAATCCAAAGGCTCTCTCGTAAGTGGGTGGAGCTGATAGTACAAAGAAAGGAACGGGTAAAGTAGAAATATTTGTTGATATACGACGTCGAGTTAAGAATGATATTTGTGTTTATTCTGTGGTAGTTAATAGTTATAACCAGTTATTTTAGTTATTTATACGCTATGCGGTGTTTTATTACGTATTTTTAAGTTTTGTTTAAATATAATACTTTTTTCTAATGCTATATTTAATATTTTCACGTATTTAGATTTTTTGTACTCTACACTTAACTACTTACTACACTTAAAACAAAAAAAAGACATATAAAACTCCCAAGTAATAAGTAGTTCTGCCATTTTATGTATATTTGCTTATATATTTATTTGCTTGCTTAAATTTAGTTAAAATTATTATTTAAATATTTTTTTAAGAGATTTTTTGATTTCAGATATGATTTTGTGATCATTTTAATCATTATTAGTTAATTGATAATTTAAAAAAAACTTCCACATTTCTCTACTAATCCATTTCGTTCTATATTAAACAACTAAAACGAAAAGAGAAAGTATTTTAAATTAGCATATTTAAAGAAATTATTTAAATATGATTTTTGCCCTTCAAACCATTCATATATTATATATGTTGTTGGCATAGACTCACTGGCTTTTTACATTATAAATCAAACGATAAACATTTCTCCGATGTGACAGTGTTATCGTTCAAAGTAAATTTGCGTTACAAGTTGACTTCAATGATAAAAAAAAATAATGTAAACAAAATTATAATTTATTTTTATGAATAAATCATATAGATGACATTGTTATAGCATATTTCCGTATTTTAGTTAGTAATTAAATTAATTAATGGAAAAATTTGTTTCTTTCTATAGATATTTTAAAGACTCTACTACTCTACATTATTGTCCACATGAATTATTACTTATTAATATTTTCATTTCTTCGTTGTGGTGCCTAGGCAAAAGCGCGGCGTTGAGTTCCTCTACTTGCAATACCTCGAAAATTCGGTGGAAGATGGCAAACGGCAAGTGTTAACACAAGGCTCCCTCTGCCTTTCCTGCCTGTTATATGTGGGATACAGAATGAAGCTGAAAAAAAAACTCTGTTCTCTACTTTCCGCCAAATTCTTAAATGTAAATAAATATTTCCTCGAGTGGGAATCGAGCCCACAACCAGTCTGGCCCACAACCGTTCTGGACAGACTGGCCTCACCTCACGTTTACAATTTGTATTTTATCGTAAATAATTAAATGTAAATATACTAAATAATTCAAGTTCGTTGAATAAATGTATTTACGACATGTGCCTGTTGAGGAGACATGCTTGACCTGTGCACGTACGTACACGTGCAATATGGTTCCGTGATTCCGGTTATGAGATCAAAATGGGGTGGTTTTAATATTTTTTAATAATAATACCCCTACGTATCTTAAGGGTAAATAAAATAGTGTTGCCAGTGCTCAATGTTTGTTTCGATTTATTTGTATTTATTTTATGAATAGTATTAAACGTTGAGTGGCAAGTGGACTATTGCTAGAGTACAGGTTCAAATTTTGTTAATTTATTTTATTGCTTAATTAAATACTGTTAAGTATTTATAAAGTATGGCAATAACGTAATTCAATTTAGTATTAATAGCTAGAATTTTTTTTTTAAGGGTCCTAAATAGTTCCCTAAAATAATACTATTATTATCCTTTTTTCGCCTTTTCCATTGGTTTTCGCATATAGCAGAGTAGGCAGAGGGAACCTAGTGTTAAGACACTCCGTTCCCCACTATCCGCCGTATTTTCGAAGCATGGATGGGGATCGAACCTACAACCATCGCGTTTATAGTCACACACTTGTGCCACTGCGCCACGACGGCCTCTTTACCATTTTTGTGTGCTTAAAAAGAAAAAGCCACAGATGGCACTCACTGAGCCCATCAAAACATTGTCATATGTAAAACTTTAACTCACATTTCCTGGTTGACTCTCACATGACTCTCAAATCTATTTTTGTATTTCATAATTGCGTCTCACGCAACACGTGGTCGAGAGACAACTGCGTTGAGATAAAAAGATACTTTACTTAAAAATTACGTAAACACACTTAGTTTTTGTGTACCATTTTTTTTTAACTTAAGTAATACTATATTATTTGACTGTAAAATCGACTGGTTGTGAGTTCGATCCCTAGCCGAGTAAATGAAATATTTATTTACATTTAAATTTTCATTTCTTCGCTCTGGTGTCGAGGCAAAGCCGCGGCGTTGAGTTCCGCCACTCAACACGCAATGCCTCCAGAATTCGACGGAAAGTGGGGAACGGAGAATCTTAACATTAGGTTACCTCTGCTTACCCTGCTATGTGCGGGATACAGCGTAAAGCTGATTTATTTCTTATTTTATTTAATACTTTATAAATATGGGTTAAAGAACGCACTGTTTATTTCTATATTGTTTGTTTTGCTTTAATTATGATGACATATTTAACGTTAATACTTTATATTAAAGTTACTATTTTTGCATGAGATTTTTGATTACTTATTTTAGCTGTCTTTTAAATAATAACTTTAAAAATATCGTATATAAAGAAAACAGGTATTAAATATAGTTCGGTAAATTTCACAAAACTGTTTTAACAATTAACCTTCAAGTAAGTATCAAACAAGGTTAAAGTTTCAAGATTAAGTTTGTACAAACTAGATAATTTAAAACTATAAATTTTAAAATTTACCTATAGATAATCTAGGCGCACCGATAACATTTACATTAAAAAGGACTTCTTAACTAATCTCGATTAAAATTTTCCTTGACCAGAGCCATAATGTAGAAACAATGACACAGATAACGAAATAATATACGATATCCTCATAATATATTGTAGGTAGTCAACCTGTAGAAAAAATCTTTAGTCTTTTTTATCTAATTTCAATATTTATATGTTGCTTTAACATTATTTTTATCAGTTCGTCATAATATTTGAATCATGTTCATAATATTCGCTTTTATAGATGCTACTAAATTATATTAAAACAAGGAAATTTACTCACAAAAAAAAGTGAAAATTACAACAAAAATTTTAATTATGAATACATTTGAATACAAAAATGTATTTGTTTCTTTCAATTCACTACTTATTAATATTTATATTAGAGCAGTCATGTTAAATTGAATTTAATGAAGAGACATTTTTTAGCTTGAGGCCGATCGAGGCGCAGAGGCCCAAAGTGTGACTGTAAACGTGAGTGGTTGTAGGTTCGATCCCCACTCGAGGAGATGAAATATTTATTTAAATTTATATTTCCATTTCTTCGCTCTGGTAACGCGGCGTTGAGTTCCGCCACTTAGCATGCAATGCCTCAAGAATTTGCTGGAAAATGGGGAACGGAGTGTCTTAACGCTAGGTTCCCTCTGCCTACCCTGCAGCGTGAAGCTGATAACATTTAGCTGTAGCCTAAATTACCTGCATCCTAATTCTAATTAAATTCTACATTCTAATGCAAGGCCTTACGTAACGATACTCTCCGCTTTCCACTCATCTTAAACATACTGCATACTCCATTATACGAAACGTCAATCTGCACTCCGATATACGAAACGTCGCGTTTTTTGTGCCAGAGCCATATTTCATTGCATATGAAATCATTTTAAATGATTGACATTCCGATAAATGAGCATCGAGCCCACGACCATCGAGTGCACTTGCTGGCACTGTACCATTATGACAGGATATCTTCATTAAGTATACATATATATGGAATATTTTCAGCATTAGTGTATTAAATAAATAATGACATCTGTCTAGAGACAAAGAAAGTAACTTTAAGATTATCTCGACGTATATCACACGATGACTATTAAAATAAATAACTTGCAACACAAATAATATTGTCACTCGATGTCGAAACGTGAGTTAGTTCGATAAGACCTAATCACGCACTAATACGTACTAATATATGTAAATAGATTAAATATATTATATTTTATATATATAAAATATAATTTTTATATATATGAAATATAATTTTTATATATATAAAATATAATTTTAATAAGGGTTACATATGTAACCCTATATTTTTTTTCAGCTTCACGCTGTATCCCGCGTATAATAGTGTAGGCAGAGGGAACCTAGTGTTAAGATACTCCGTTCGACATTTTTACTTGAATTTTCGAGACATTATGTGTTGAGTGGCGGAACTCAATCTCGCATTTTTAGCCTTGATATCAGAATGAAGAAATAAAAATATTAATAAACAATAATTTATTCCTCCGAGTGGAGATCGAACCCACTAACGTTGTGTTAATATATAGTGAAGGAATGAGTAAAATTATTGATATTATCATTTTATTCATTCCTTTATGCAAAGTTCCATTAGTTTTTTGTTGCTTAGTTTAACGCTTTAACGGGCCCTCATATAACAGGGTAACAGACGTTACTTCTGTTCCTCATTTTCTATCTGAATTCGACTCTGATTTGAGTAAGTAGCGTTTATTATATATAGTTCGAACCATTACCAATATTACCAATATTACCAACATTATGAACAATAATTATATTTTATTGGGACATATAAAATGTATATTATATATTTCTTATAGACAGGTACTGAGCGTAGAATATAAATAGAAGCTGTCAGTGATAGTACCTACTATATATCTACCACTATATACCTACTATATACCTACCATATATAGCTATGGTTCTCATAGAAATAACTAACCCGTATAGGTATATGGGTTAGTTAATTCTATGAAAACCACAACTAATAAGTTAAAAAAACATGTTTTCGACAAAAAAATAATAGTATTTGGAATGTAATATATAAAGTGTACGAAAATAGCATTAGTTTTTAATCAGTAAAATTTCACTTAGACAAAAAAAAGAAATAGCAACGTTTTAATTAATTTTTGCTCTTATCTTATATTAAAACTTTTAAAAGGATTGTATAAATTATAAATTTAAGTTACAGTATGAATTAAAAGATTAAAAAATTTATTATATGAAAACTATAATATGTTTTTTTATACTTCTGAGATGCCCTTATTCCATGTTTCTTTCACTTTTACTGCTCGTGCTAAAATATTTTAAATATTCTAAGTTATTTTCGTCACCGTAATAATAAATACGAACTAAAAGAAAAACAAGTTGTTTCCAACACGTGTATAAACAATATTGTAACAAATTATTATAATTATTTTTAATTCGCATTTCATTAAATTATCGTCCAAGCGATGATTCATACGTAAGCTGTTTACAATCATCTAGCTATTCATATAAGGGTTATTTACGTACGTAAATAAGTAAATTTGCATCATGGATTGCATTCTTGTTAACTAAGATAATAAATAAATCAGCTTCACGCTGTATCCCGCACACAGCAGGGTAGGCAGAGGGAACCTAGTGTTAAGACACTCCGTTCCCCACTTTCTGCCGAATTCTGGAGGCATTGCGTATTAAGTGGCAGAACTCAAGAACGCGCTTGTCCTCGACATCAGAGTGAAGAAATGGAAATATAAATTTAAGTATATTACATCTCCTCGAGTGGGGATCGAACCCACAACCATTCGGTTTAAGAGTCACACTTTGTCACCCTGCGCCACTACTGGCCTCACTACCTGGTTTACTAAGATTTTAAGTAATAAGTACCTATATTACAAAAATAGAAAAGTTGCGTTGGTCGTGGTGCATGGTCACAAGCGTGTGAGTGTAGACGTGACAATTTGTGGGTTCGATTCCCATTATAATATATGAAATATTTAATATTTTCATTTCTGTGGTAATGCAAAGCGTGGCGTTGAGCTTTGCTACTCAACATGTAATGCTTGTAGAACTAGGCGGAAAGTGGGGAGCGGAGTGTTTTGACACTACTCTTTATGTGGGATACAGCGTTAAGCTGAAAAAATAGCTAAAAAATCTTCAGTAATATGTGGAATAAAATGAACCATAGAATTGTGGCCAAGCATGTCTTATGTCAACTTATAGTGCTTCATCATATTTGTCACACACAACTTTTCCAAATGAGAAGAAAATAAAGAGTAGAGAAACTTATCACTTACACACTTGATTAAATAAGTAGACAGTATGAATAAAAAGATTAAAAAAAGAAATTGAATATTAAAATGCAAGCCAGTACCGTGACATTCACCGTCCTAAAGTTAATTTAGTATTGGTTTTTGTAGTTTTTGTAACAATCTGAGTTCACCAGATGGTTATATCCTTGTGTTGCTCGCATGCCGTATGGCGGCACCATGCTTCGGAGTCTGGCAATTTTTCTGTCTACTATCTCAGATTATCTGGTGTACGTCTGTTGCAACAAAAACTACTTTAGAAACTCTTACAAATGTAGGACATGATGTATTTGTATGTATAGTTATTTATTTGTGGAGGCCAGTCGTGGCGCAGGGGAATAATATATGCGACTGGTTGTGAGTTCGATCCCCACTCGACCAAAAGAAACGTTTATTTAAATTTATATTTCCATTTCTTCGCTCTGGTGTCGAGGCAAAGCGCGGCGTTGAGTTCCGCCACTCAATACGCAATGCCTCCAGAATTTGCCAGAAAGTGGGGAACGGAGTGTCTTAAAACTAGGTAATTTGCCTAACTTGCAGTGCGTGGGATACAGCGTGAAGCTGTATTATTTTTTAAAATTTAATTATCTATGTTTATTGGACAGATCTGTATATGAGTCATTAACATGTTATGATTTTGTAATTAATTACTATTATCGATAGATGTCGTGGAGCTAAATGTTAATCGTCATTCAGATCTCTTATTCTCTCTATCAGTGATTAGGAAATTGTGATATGTACAGAGCTTATCTTGCTGGTGTCTTCCTGTCCGTGACCTTGTTCAAAGGACTTTTCATTTTTTATTATTTATAAATAACGTATTAATATTGTATTAATTTTTTTATAATAAAATATGTATGTATGTTGTAATAAAAAATTTAATACAATATTAATTATTCTACAGTATTATATTATTATCATGGCTACCTCTTATTTCTTTTTCTGCTTCATGTTTTTATCCCGCATGTAGTAGGGTAGGTAGAGGGACCTTAGTGTCAAGACACTCCGCCACTCACTTTCCGCCGAATTTCGGAGGCATTGCGTGTTGACTGGCGAAACTCAACGCCGCGATTTGCCTCGAGACGAGAGCGACGATATGCAAAATATTAAATATTTCATTTCTTCGAGCGGGCATCGAACTCAAAACCTGTTGCGTTCACAGCCACAAGCTTGTGCCCCTACGCCAGGACTGACCTCAACTTTCCACTTTTAACATTTCTAAATAACGATACACATTTTAAAATAAATATATTAATACCTTGCTAATTTAAATAATTATTCTGCGACCTACCTGCAATTTTTATAAATAATAATAATTCTTAGACAAAAGCGTATAGCATCAATGTCTAAGCACCCAAAGGCAGATTAGAACCGAACACGTGGATCTTGCCAATGCAAGATATGCGTTGAAAAAGTGCTTATTCAGTTTTGTACGTTGTAAGTCTGTGAGTATAGTCCGTTTTTTGCCCGTTCCCATGAACCCTGCGACAATGGAGGCGACCTCGATGAAAGACTCACCGAAGATCTACGCAAGAATAAATATAACAACAATGGGGTGGCTTCTTTGACTTCACTTCGCGTTTCGTGTGTACGCGCTGATGTATGTTTTGATACTTTGTATATGTATTCAGATTTTTTTTATAATAATTAATAAACGAGATATTTTTCCACTCATTGCATTTAGGGAGAGGGAACCTGGGAATCTAATCCTAAGACACTCCGTTCCCATTAAGACACTTCTCTTGAACCCTTTCGTCAAACTCTGGAGGCGTTGCGTGTTGACGGAACTCAATGTCACGCTTTGCTTCGTTACTAGAAAGAAGAAATAAAATTGTTAAATATTTCATTTCCTCAAGTAGCTATTGAATCCACGACCTATCGCGCGATTGTGCCCTTGCGCCGCGACAGCGACAGCTTTACGTGTTAATTTAATCTTTTAATTTATATTAACATTTTATATAAGTATTAAAATAAGAAATGAATATTTAAATACTATCTTATTTATATTTTTTTTTATAAATATTTTTTACGAAAAAAATAATAAATTAAATATCAATTAATAAATATAATAAAAAATAACTTTCTTATGTATTAGCGCAATAAAACCAATAAAGTAATAAAATTAATTATAATGTAAAAGTTAAAGTATCAAGACTTCTACATGTCTACATTATCAAAACGAAAAATAACAAAAGGTATAGTGCCTTCTAACGGACTTTTTGATGCATCGATCAGGATTTCTTCCTTGTGTAAGGTACCCAGTATACTTCATTTTAAACGTATGTTAATATTTATTATTATTATTCGTATTAATTTCATTTTCCCACGAATATATTTTTATTTTCCTTTTTGCCAAACTCTATTTTAATATTGAATTTCAATTTCCTTTAAATTTAAAAACTTAACTTAACTATCTTAACTTATTTAAATTTTATTAGTAACTGTTTATTTGTATTAGGCCAGTCGTGGCGCAGCGGCACGAGGTGTGACTGCAAAACCGACTGGTTGTGGGCTCGATCCCCACTCGAGGAGATGAAATATTTACTTAAATTTATATTTCCAATTCTTCGCTCTGGTGTCGAGGTTAAGCGCGGCATTGAGTTCTGCCACTCAACACACAATGCCTCCAGAATTCGGTAGAAAGTGGGGAACGGAGTGTCTTAACACTAGGTTCCCTCTGCCTACCCTGCTGTGTGCGGGATACAGCGTGAAGCTGATTTTATTAGTAACTTTTGAAGAAATAATATAAGGCTTTTCTCACCACCACTCCTTTCTCCTTTATCTCTGTACGTAATATTAGAAATAGTTATCGGTCACAATTAACATACACTCAATTTGAAGAGGCAGCACTTGTGTTTAAGTTTAGTTAATTATTATATCTTTTAAGTGCTAAAGCAGGAGTTGTTTCGAAAAGTAATTATGTATTTTGAATAAAATATAAAAATTAAGTCCTATGAGGCCGTCGTGGTGGAGAGGCACAAGAGTGTGACTGTAACGCGACGGTTGTGAGGGCGATCCCCATTTGAGGTAATTATTTATTATTTATTAATGCTAACAATTTTTTCACTCTGGCACCAAGGCAAAAAGCCCGGCGTTGAATTCCGCCATTCAACACGCAGTGCCAGTGGAGAACAGAGTGTTTTAACACAAAAGTCCCTCTGCTCTGTGGGGGGGTGTGCGTGAGGCTTATTTATTTTTATTTTATAAAAAAATGAATGAAGAAAAAGATAAAAAAACAGCACGGGTAAAGAAATCCATTAATCATACACGATTGCAGTAATCCATGTAAATTGCCAATGTAAAGATAAGTACGATATGATTAAACTAGCAACAGTGATATTATTATTAAAAAGTGTTGTAAATTATGAAAAAAATATTATGTGTCTACTTACACCCAATCTGTAAGGAAAATTGACATTCCTGTTTCATATCTTTATACGAATATAAATACCTAGATTATAAAGAATAATCCATTTCTATAGATTATCGAGTTATATGTATAGCTTTCAAAAATTATTTGTGAAATTATCCCGTGAGAAATGGTCAATGGTATACTTTAATTTGTTAGTAGTTCAAATTCTGTTGAATTCAGATTTTGTAGGCAATTATTTAAACAAGCGGCCACAGCGCGGCTTCGCCCAATTAAGCTTATTGCTATTTTATAGTCAAATGATACAAAATCTTAACATAAATAATTGTAGTCTGTTATTTTCATGTATAAGCTGTGTTACTGTAAAATTTCATTTAAATTTGTTTAGTCCTTTTTGCGTAAAGTGTGTACAAACATTCATCACAAACTTTCATATTAGTAGGAAGTAGGATAAGACATTATTTTCTTATTCTTCTTACAATATAACATTTATTTTGTTAACTCATGTGTATCAAAAACACAAATCATAGGGAACAGTGCCTGACGAATGAAGCGGAAAATATTTAAATGGAAAGCAAAATAGCGTGCAACGCTGAACCCGTAAAATATTATATTTGATGAATAAAAAATAAAGAAGAAATTAAAATTCTCAACGCTCCCGGAAACCGGACGGGGGTGGAACGTTGCAAGGCATGTTTGCTAACTCGGAAATCGTTCTCGTCTTCCCATAGCCATTTAGTATTATAACATCTTCACATGTACAAAAATATACTAGGATTCAGAACTCAACGCTGCGCTTTACCTCGTTACGAGGAAATGAAATATTTAATATTTTCATTTCCTGGGAATCGAATCCACAACCTGTCGACTTAGTTGCACGCTTATGCTATGCCCCTGCTATAAAAATTGAATTTGAATTTATTCTCTTGAAAGTAAAAAATATTAATGAAAATAAATAAAATCACTGATTTTTTTTTTAAAAATATTATGAACAATATGCCTTTCTATAGCGATAGCGTATCAATCATTCAATACTTAATTATTTACAACTATATCGATAAAGAAGCACGTTAAAACATAATAAAATATTTGTTAACATGCAAAAAAACTGGATTACATGAACATCATTTACTCTAAATAAAATTTAAATTATTCTTTAAAAGGTAAAAAGTAAAAAAAAAAATATTTGCATAAAATATTGTCCCGGATCCCGGTTCAATCCCGAAATGCGGGGATTGTTCTGGTCTCCTTTGAAATCTGGTATTTTTGAGTTGGTAACGGCGGCGCATTACAATCATAATAGCTACGCCGCCGTACCGTTAACGGCTCGTTATTTGGGCCCAGCTTCACGATTTCATCTTAAACTTTGATTTAAACTCTTGATCTTTTCTAGTTAAGTTAACTTATTTATATTTTTGTGGTTATTTAATAAAATTAAGTTAAGTTTAGTTTTGTATGTTTCCTAATAATATCCAACAAATAAAAAAAAATATTGCAATTTTTTGTTCTTAAATATAATTTGTAGTTGATTAAGTTAGTAAAAATATTAAAAGATATTTTAATCAATTCAATTCCACCTTGAGGTTTATTTTCTGGTTTATTTTCATCTTACCCTGTTCTAATCTACTATATGTAAAATTGAGAAAAATTATTATAATAGGCATTACATATAATTATTTAAAACATTATTGCATCATCTTTATTTTATTATAGTTAAGCTTCAAAAAATTAAAACTAAAGAAATTAAGACAGATAAATTATATATTTTTTTAAAGCTTAAGCTGCAGTTAACGAACACTATACCGTTTTAACCGTCCTAGCGGCTTTTGTTATACAAAGCGTTGTAAGTAGGTCATTAAGCGTTCACCAATTTGGCTGCATTAGCATAGGGGTTTGTTTCAAGGGGTTGCTATTCAAGATGTGTTCTAAATTGCGTGATTAATATCATCGAATTTCGAAAATAAGCTGAGAATTTCTATAGGCTTACAAAAAAGAAGGTAGCTTATTAAGAAGGTTATAAACAAAACAAGGTGTCGATAAAAGTGATTTAATTTATTATTCTTAAAATTATTATCTAACATCACATAATTTTTATTTCAAGGCACTAGATAGAGTGATTATCATAATTTGTATTATTATTAGGTGCCCCGTTACCGTGTTATTTACATACAAAATAAAAATAAAATACATTATTTTTAATAATCTTAAAAAACTTACTTACATTACAGGAAAGAATAAATTAACATTTCATATCTTCTATTGACTTAACTTACAATCTTATAGACCATAAATACTTGTACTATTGGAATTATAACTATTTTAAGAAAAAAAGTTATGTAATTCTAAATTGTTAGCATTTAGTCCTAAGGTTTTATAGTCGACATTATATTGAGTGACCGTTACAGAACACCTTGCGCCCGCGTCGAGTACACTCTTTGGCAACGACAGCTGTATGTTTTTTCTAAGTAATTACAATATATTTACATCGGTATGAAATATAAATATCCTATGTTCATGGAAATTTTTCTAAACGCTAAGAACTAATAATACATTAATTGCTACTTTTAGATAGAGATCGGGCTTGTCTAGTTTTTTCTTGCCACCACTTTAAGGTTTCTTCGAATTGTTCGCGATCCTCTGGAGTCACTTGAATATCTGGAAGTTCCTTTTTTAATTCCACATCACTATACTGCTGATTATCAACATATATGTTTGTTTCTTCTTTGAATTTAAATTGATTATTTGTTAAAATCAAATCAGGGTTTATAGCTTCCAATGGCAGTTCAGAGTCGTCTTCATAGTTGGAATGAAGTTGCTGATGAATAGTTTCCGCGTACTTCACTTCAAAATCTCCATCATTTAAAGGCACTTCATTTTCACAGTAACTTTGTTCAGGGATCACAGTAAATTGTTCTGCTGAATTCGGAAAAGGGAAATGTGTTTCTAAGACGTGAGAATTAATTTCCTCTTGTCCCAGTAAATCTGATGAAGGCGTGAGTGGTTGAACGTTTCCATCGTCTTCTTCGTATAAATGAGGCGTAGAAACTAGTTGGAATGTTTCTGAAGGTTGTAAATCAATATATTGTTGAGTTGTTAATTGATGTAAAGAGCCATCTAGCTCATCTTCTTCCATGTCTTCATCTTCGACTGCTGGTGAATGGAGCGAAAAATAACTTCGTTCCTGACTATTCTCTCTTGGTGATGATGATGCTGGTGAAGGAAACGATTCCATTGAAGGACGAGACAAGTTTTCTTTGTCTGCATGACCAATATTTAAAAGACTTTCAAGATTTCGAATATATTCTACTGCCATGCGAAGAGTTTCGACTTTACTTAGTTTCTTGTTCGGCCCTCGATTAGAATTAGCATTTTCAAACGCAGCAGCCACTTCTTCCGGAATGTGACGACGTAAAGCAGCAAATCCATCATTAACTTGGCGTACTCTGTTTCTTTCCCGCGCATTTCTTCGAGCTACCGCTAGCGGTGTAGGACTTCTTGCCGTTTCTTCTTGCACGTTTTCACGAAGACGAGGTCGTTTTGCCAAAATGTTGGCATTTGCAGAATCAGTAGCACGCACTAGTGATGTCACAGACACTGTATTTGGTGGTGATTGAACTCTTTGTTTTTTCCTCACTATAATTATTTCACGTCTAACGTTGTTCGCGTCGTTATTGCTTATATTCACAGAATTATTCACGGATTCCTGTAGCACCTGCGCTTTGAGAGGTGAGTTGCGGAAGACGACGACGCCGATAGAACTCATTTTGGAGAGATTGGTTTTTTTTCACATATTATAACTGTTTATTTTGTATTAGTTCCGGTCTAGCGGGATGAAATCACGTAGCTAGTTAAAGTTAACTGTTAGAAGGACGTCTGTGAGTTAGATGGCGTCAGAACGCCGGCCGCGATGGGAATGGCGCGTGCCGTGCGGCCGCACCTGGGGTGGCTCGCAGCTCGCGGGGGGATCAACAGGGGTAGGTACTTACATTTGCTATTGCACACATGTCGTTTAAAGGGCGGAATGGAGCATCGCTCCGGCAAAAAGTTGATATTTTTTTATGTTCGTTTATCAATATATATATACCTTGATATCTTATATTAAGTAAAGTTTACTAGCCGAGTATGTTAATTATAACAACTTGGAGAAATGCACTTGTAGTGCAAATAATAATTTGCTATAATGACTTTTTTTCAATAACGTTATTTTAAGCTTTCTGATATTATAATAATACGTAAATATATTATGTGATTTTAAAATCACTGATTTCTTTATAAATCTGTTATGTTGAGTTATTTTACTCGAATTTAATGATGGAATGGTTCATAAGTTGTATAGAA
Organism: Heliconius erato demophoon; assembly: GCA_018249695.1. Classification (NCBI taxonomy): domain Eukaryota; kingdom Metazoa; phylum Arthropoda; class Insecta; order Lepidoptera; family Nymphalidae; genus Heliconius; species Heliconius erato. Next base: position 17,126 of record DWQW01003348.1, read on the forward strand.
AAATAATTTGATAGGGTGTCGCACCCAATAACGATACACTTTACATATGTGTGTGTGACACACACATCATATCAGATAAAATTGGTTCTACACGAGAAGTAACGGGCTCAAGCCGTTCGCGTGTTCCAATGGAATTTTAAATTTGCCGACACGGGGGTTGCTTTAGACACTTGGACTTAATTGCCATAGCTTGAGTGGTACGTAGGTTATAAAATAATATATACAAAGAATTGATAACTTTTAATTTTTATTATTGTATGTATATTGAAAATAATGTTATAATATATAATAAAAAACCGTAAATCAATTAGTCTCTTATTAAATAATATTATATTATTTATATGCATGTACATTGTTATGGTTACAATTTTATCCTTTATATAATGTTTAATTATCGAATATAATATTATCTATCACCACCACTTGCCCTATTATATTTTGTATATGTGTGAGTGAGTGCGCCCACGCAGCTGCTTCTCTTTTGTGCTTTGTGCTACGGCACGCGCCACTATTCTATGACCACTCTACACTATCAGAACAACTGAAGAAACTATCTTTGAGAGAATTAACCATTATTTATAAACATATAAGGTTTATATTGACAATTCTCTAAAATTTTTAGCTACTGGAGTAATGTAGTGGAGAGTCATTTTGGCGCCCAAACGTATGCAAGATAAAAATAACAACAGATAATTATTGTTATTGTGAAATTGCTTTATATATTTGAAATCTTGTTTTTGAAAAAAAAAATGCCTTTTTTTCTTAGACATATATAGTTTTATGTTTTTAGAAATAGATAAGTTAGTTTTATATTCATTTTAAATTTATAAATGCTTACTAAAGTATTTTTATTAATAAATTCCCAAAATTTTTTTTTCAAAAATATTATTTTGGTAATTTGGTTAATTAAAATAAATCTTATGTATATTTAAAAAAAAACTACATTTTATTTTAGTGGCCAAGTGTTAATATAAGCGCGATGGTTGTGGATTCGATTCTCAAACTTTATATATTTAATTTTCTCGTTACAAGACAGAGCGCGAGTTCCGCCAATGGTTATTAGGCGGAAAGCGGGGAGTTTGGGAACTTGGGAACCAAGTTTTAATGGAAACTTGGTTCCCAACTCCCTCTGCCTATGTATGGGGCACAGATATAGCTAAAAATTATTTTATTGTGGAAAATATTTTTTCGTTTCGCGTGTTGTGGCGCAGAAACACTAGTGTATGACTGTAACGCGACGGTTGTGGGTTCGATTCCGCCTCGAGGGAATAAATGTTTATTTATTAATATTTTAATTTCTTCGTTTTGGCAAAAGCCCGGCGTTGAGTTCCGTCACTCAACACGCATTGCCTTGAATAATTCGATGAAAAGTGGAGAATCTTACGAAGCAGTTAAACTAATAATTTGCTTTTAACCCATTTTTAGATACTTACATATTTATATTGGTTGACCAAATTCTTTACTTTACGTGGCTAGACTTATGATTTTTTTTTCAGCTTCACGCTGTATCCCGCACACAGCAGGGTAGGCAGAGGGAACCTAGTGTTAAGACACTCCGTTCCCCACTTTCTGCCGAATTCTGGAAGCATTGCGTGTTGAGTGGCAGAACTCAACGCCGCGCTTTGCCTCGACACCAAAGCGAATAAATGAAAATATAAATTTAAGTAAATATTTCATCTTCTCGAGTGGGTCACACCTCGTGCCGCTGCGCCACGACTGGCCTTAAGTACTACCTATGATACTAAGTCTAAATTGATTACAATAGCAAAATACTTCACAAGTGATATAATATTAATATTTTTAAAATATATCACTTTAGTGTATCCTTACAAATTTAGTTTACTTAAAATAATTTTATAAAAATGCAAATATGTTTTAATTGTTAAATTTGATATTAGCAGATTGTATTTTTTTAATATTGAAACACGACAGAATAATAATTATATACGACGCCTGATATAATTATAAAGCAAAGCCAGCTTTCGTGAGACGATCTTGTAAGGCTTTTAAGGCGCATTATTATAAAAAACAATATAAATATAAACACAATAATCACACTACATGTTAATGGTGTTTCTTTACAATAAAAGTATTTCGCACACAGCAGGGTAGGCAGATGGAACCTAGTGGTAAGACGCGCCGTTTCCCACTTTCCCAAGTTCTGGAGGCATTGAGTGTTCAGTGGTGGAGCTCCACGTCGCACTTTGCCTCGACACCAGAGCGGAGAAATAAAAATATAAATGTAAGTGAATATTTCATTTCCTCGAGTGGGGTTTGAATCCACAACCACGACTGATTTCGCTATACTATACATAGATAAATATGTAGAAAATATTTTTTTTATTAGATATAATGTATATTTATCTTTATTTTTCACTTTTTAAAATTCTATTAACATGTATAGGTATATAGGTATATAATATATACATTTATTATTGGTGATATTTTTTTTGAACATGAAATATTTCTATTTTTAGCTAGTTTTCACTTACATGAAGAATAAAAAATGAAGTCGCATATTTATTCTACATAATATGCAAAAGGTTGCAAATTGAGTGTGCGATGATATTTTTTTTTCACCTTCACTCTGTATATAATATGTAATAGGTCCATACTCCAAATTCCGTCGAATCCCGAAGATATTGCATGTTGAGTAGCGGAACTCAACGCCGCGCTTTTGCCTCGACACCAAGGCGAAAAAATGAAAATATTAAATATATAATTTCCTCGAGTAGAAATCGACCGCACAACCTGTCACGCTTACAGTCACACGTTTGTGCCACTACGCCACGACTCCGATAATAAATCAGATTATTTTATTTATTAAAAGCAAACTTCTATGTTATCTCATTCATTAAGCTCATTTAAGCTTTAAGAGCGCTGTCTTCTAATATTTTAAAAGCGCATCCTGTAATTCAAGTAACTTTTTTCGCTTACAATCCGCTCAGTAAGGTGAGTCCTGCCATCTTGCGAACATGTGGGGCCTCTATACGCGTATACTATAGTACAGACGAGGGATTAAAGTTATATTTAGTAACCATATGTTAATGGTTTTTCAGGAAGGTGTAGCAAATCAGTCCCATGTGATTCCACGTGCAGTAGATGCGATCTTAGTTTTAACCCTTATCCTATATTCTTACATTTTGTTTATATGTATATGAATAAAGCACAAATCACTGTATGAATTCCACTTCAATAATAATGTAACATTCAAAAATATTAAATAGCAATTTCTCATTCATACCAATTTGGAGATTAATTCTTTAAGTTCTTATATTAGAAAAAAATGTTAACTCAAATAAGATTTTAACAACGCGATCCTATGAACTGAGGCAAAGGATTTCTAACAAATAAATCTAACCTGTACAGTTCACATTCATTAGAAGTACAGCTGTGTTTTGTAAAGGTCCGACCGACTTACCTTTTAATGTAATAACCTATCTCAATACAGGTCTCATTGAAATAGCTCAGCGACTAGAGACTTCAGCCAGACGGTGTATTATTTCCAATTAGAATAGAAATAAAAGGGAACCTTCAACTTGAGAAATAAATAAGTTAAGGTCAGTGGGACAAAGTGGTAATGTAGGGCGTATACTGCATCTAGACGACTAGACTAAAGCGCTCGTTCATTCAGTTTCTGTGGGGGAGTTCTAAAGGCTCCGACTTCCTATATTGCAAGAAAGAGAATTTCCTACAAAATGTTGTCTCAAATTTCAATTTATTAAGATTTAGGGCTAAGAAGGATATTGATTGAAATGTTAGGTTTGATTTGATTGTGGTTTTTGGCGATTAAAGGTAGCTTAATTGTTTGGATATTTAAAAAAAAAGTAAATGTCTAAAATACTAAATACAATATAAGAAACATTATACCTAAAAAAACATTGAAGTACTAAAATGAACAATTTCGTTCTGGTGTCGAGACTAAGCGCGGCGTTGAATTTCGCCACTCATCATGCAATACCTAAAGAATTCGACAGAAAGTCTTAACACTAGGAATGTCTTAACACTAGGCTTCCCGTACCCTGCTACGTACAGGATACAGCGTGAAACCGGAGAAAAATCCAACGTTAAATAAAGCTTCAAAACTAGAGTTAAAGAAACGTCCATTCCCATGAACATTTCGCGTTCCCTTTCATTATATTTGGTGCAAAAATAACAATAATAACATCCATTGCTTTCAATATGTGGTCCAGACACAAAACGCTTTTCAAATTTATTGTTTCTTCGAGACGAACATTCAGAGACTTGCCCCTTTCCTTAGGGACTTGCTGCATTCGTTTTCAATGAACTTCTTACATCCCACAAATTTGTACTTACATTTGATATATGATAATTTCCCGTTGGTTCTACCTTAGCTCTTTTGATATAAGGGTGACTCTAGGACTTCTTAATGGTATGGATTTAATAGTTAAGGAACGAGATCGAGTCTGGTGCTTGTTCCGTTCCATTATTTAGTACATTTCTATAGCGAAACCGTTACATGCTAATTGATTATATTTTATGCGAAATATCTACAAGTATGTGATTATATTGATAATTTTGAAACTAGTTTAAATCAATTTAAACAGGTTCTTTTAGTAAATCTTACTGTGAATACAACTAAACAATAGTAATGGGTGTTATTATGTAATAAAATAAAATCATCAGCTTCACGCTGTATCCCGCACACAGAAGGGTAGGCAGAGGGAACCTAGTGTTAAGACACTCCGTTCCCCACTTTCTGCCGATATCAATTGGATAAAATATCTTAATTTAAGTTTTTATTGCATTTTATTTAAGTATTAATGGAATAAAAAATGTTGAAACTGGCAGATGTTTGAGCTCGCGCTGCCTTACTAACACAAGTAACTTTGTAGTATATATATTCTATCTCTGTCTGTTCATAGAAATTTGGGATAATTAGAAAGAGAGGAAATATCGATTAGGGGTTGGATCGAGGGTTTTGCCACGTGACCTTAACGCACCTACACACACACGCGCATCGTGGAACCCTCGATCATTTTATTGATCTCGGGAAAAAATCCCTGCGATTAATGCTTTGTACTGGGTTTTTTGATTTATATAAATGCAATTTCATTTTTGAATGAAATATTCTGGAGTTAGACAATATGTTTTGATGAATATAATAAAATAAATCCAGTTTTAATGTTTACAGTGAAGTAAAAATTTAATTATTTAAGCACTGGATTTCTTCTCCTTTCCTCCCCCTAATGAATATAGGTATAATGTAAAAAAAATATTATATCTTTCTCTTTATATAAGTGATGTTTTTGCAAACTGTGGAAGATGCTGTAAGTGATATAATACAAACAATATAAGTCGAACTCACGCACCGAGGGTTTGATTTTGAAGGTCAATGGCAATGGAAAGTATAACGTCTAGATGTATGGACTGATATTGTATGAAATAATATAATATATAACTTTGTAATGTTAAATAAATAACCAATTTTTAGAACTTTTCCGTTATTTGTACTGTAGATTCTCTTTTTGCTAATTTTCATAATTCTATTCGTAAGTCAACCGGACGTACAGATTTTAATTTTATGGTAAATTTCATGCATTTCGCAGCAAAAACGAAGCGTATACGATACGATATTGTTTGATTATATTGACTTAGCTTAATTTTTTTGTACTTGAAGAGTCTGTTGACGTGGATATTTGGTATTAATTTCAGCTTCATATATCCACAAATGCTATATACATCTAAGAGGCCGGTCGTGGCGCAGCGGCACGAGGTGTGACTGCAAAACCGACTGGTTGTGGGTTCGATCCCCACTCGAGGAGATGAAATATTTACTTAAATTTATATTTCCATTTCTTCGCTCTGGT
>DWQW01003349.1:0-22956 GCA_018249695.1 Heliconius erato demophoon
ACAAGACATTGCGTGTTGCGTAGTGAAGCTCAGCGCCGTGCTTTGTCTTATTCCCAGAACGAGGAAATGGAAACAACTCGTTCGTTGAGTGGCAATCGAACCTATAACGGCCACGTTTACATTCAGATTATACCACAATGTCACGACAGTACATAAAAAAAAAATCTTTGTTATTGTCAATTTAGATACTAAAATCATCTATCTACACATATAAATAAAATTGCTGGCGCAGGGGCACAAGCGTACGACTGTAAGCGCCTGTCTTTCTTTTGCCTGGGCTATCTCTGGGATTAGCCAAACTGATTTTTATGAGATGAACACTGAAAGATAGAGAGGGCTGTTGTATAATTATATTCTATTAAACCGGATTCGCGCGGTATTTCTGCAGGAAAAATGGCTTGTCGTGCGTATGCACCTGCCGCCTACCTAGATATGAAATAACAATATTTTCTCATACATTTTTTGCGAGCACAATCAAATTAAATTAGTGGCTAATGCTAATATTTTTATATAGTTATCTAATAACCATATTAAAATCATTAAAATAACTAATATTTTGTTTTTTGTTCTTAAACAAATACTCGTATAGTTTAAGCGGGCGAAGCCACGTAAGGTCCGCTAGTGTACTATACAAATAAAAGGTAAACAAAGTATAGAAAAAAAACATTACCTTAAACGGTCATTATTTCGTGAATAAGCACTTTATGGTCCCCCGTGTTAACGTCCCATACGTGGCTCCAGACTCTAAGAACATGGAAAGTTTCGCCATCTAAGAGGATAGAGTCAAAGTTGTGTTGTAATATATTCAGTAGGTAGAATTATTTTCCGATAGCGCCCCACTTTGAGAGATCCAGCCATTTATTTAAATAATCTTTTCGAAGGTACAATAAGAGAATATGACGTAACCAAAAATTTCTGTTTGGTAATTTCCTTTGGGACCTCGAAACATTGCACACTTCACTTTGTTCGACCCTTTGTGTTTCGTAAGTATTAAAAGATCAGATATTTTAAAGGAAGTTTTTGTTGCTTTTGCAATTTATAAATCGTGGAAAGGAAGGTTTTGATTTAAGTCTAATGGACGTGAACGTTTTGTTCGAGTGACTCGAAGGCAGCGGATGTGAAATATAGAGTTTAACAACAGGGAACAAGAGCGAATTAAAACAAAAGAATAATATCGAAGTATTACGAAGAAGAACATAAAACAATTTCTAAGATTGCATTGGTAAAGTTTATCTGAGTCATTACTATTCAAGTAATGTGTCAGATGTAGAGCGCTCCGGTCTAAGGGGAGCTCCGCGGCGCGGCGTCGGGTTGCGTCGTGGGATTTTAGTCGAATGTCACGTGGTACAGCAATTACTGTGTCCGCATAAAGACATAGTGAGAGTGTTCATAATTTTTAGCATAAAAATTGTATATAAATCCACATAAGTAATACGAACTATCTCTATTTATCTACACTTATTTATAAATGTGTAACATTCAATTAGATTAAGATAGTACCTATTATACAAAGTTTAATAAGAATATTATCCGATCCGCTAGGCACTTATTTGGTTAAGAAGAAGGGTGAGTTGGTTTACCTAAAACGAGGCGTAATTATACTTTTTGCTTCCTCTGGGTAATACGAGCGGAGATAAGGAAAATACACTTTGAGGAAAAATGTTACAAATTACTAGAAATTCGATATTGTATTATAGTAATTTATTACATAAGTAATAGTTTAGATATAATAGTGCATTGCTTTATATTAAAATGATTCCGTTGGTCATCTATTGATAAGTTTTCGTTGCTATATTATGAATATTTATTTCGCAATAGATTATGGAAACGATAGCGCTATAGGAGCGCTAGAGTACGATAGACGCGCACAGTGTTAGATTGCCCCGACAGTGCTCCGCTGGTGTAATAAGTGGCTATAAATGCATCGTTCAGTGCAGAGGAGGGATGGAACAGAAGATAAAGTAATCAACAATATATACTTTTATTACATAAGAGAAATAAATTTTACATTTTTAAATATAAATTGTTATAAAAATATAAAAAAACGCTTCCGAGGGTGGGACAAAGTTCCTCACAATACGTGCCGTCTCAAATAAAACTGCCTTCTGTATCCGGTTCATGATCAAACATCAAAGCGATAACCTCTTGAGATGTTACTCGAGGCTTTACGCTATTAAACCGTCTACTGAAACCACTGTCGATACAATAATAGTCGCATTGACGTCCCACATGGCGGCAATCTAATGGGCTAGGTCTATATATTTAGATATCTTTTCTTTTTCGGCCTTCACGAGAATATCATCATGTGGAATAGTAACGTCAACAATCACTGCGTGTTAAATACATTATGTAATACATATAAATGAGTAAAATTAGATTGCTGAAAACCAATTTGTTTACGGAGTAAAAAATTTGAATATATCAGAAAAGCGTGTAATTAGTTCAGACTTTTTGGTATATATATTATTCATGAATTTTCTCCTTGTATTTTTAGAAAGTAATAAAAAAATATTAAAAAAATTAAAAAATCAGCTTCACGCTGTATCCCGCACACAGCAGGGTAGGCAGAGAGAACTTAGTGTTAAGACACTCCTTTCCCCACTTTCTGCCGAATTCTGGAGGCATTGCGTGTTGAGGGGCAGAACTCAACGCCGCACTTAACCTCGACACCAGAGCGAAGAAATGGAAATATAAATTTAAGTAAATTTTTCATCTCCTCGAGTGGGGATCGAACCCACAACCAGTCGATTTTGCAGTCACACCTTGTGCCTCTGCGCCACGACTGGCCTAAAAAAATATAGTTTTATAATAGTGTCTTATTACTTGATAACCGTGAATACATATCAAATATCGTCGTTTCTTATATCACTTTCTTTTACTTTCTAAGCGAGTGGCATTCTATGTAGCTCAGAGCGAAGTTAGTAGGGTGTGTTACAAAAAAATAAATAGCTTGTTATAGTTTCCCTCGACAAAAATACTATTGAGAACAAATTGATAATAACAATATGAATCACTATTTCTTAACCCTTTATATGTCAATAACGTTTTTTTTACTAAAGTAATGTTTTTCAGATGTGGTTTAATAAATAAAAAACAACAATTTTTTTTATTTTACCGAAATGTTATTTATAACCTACCTACCTACGTTAAGACTTTTTTATTTTTATCTGTAGCAGCTTTGTGTGTAATAAAGTTTTTCTATCTATCTATTTATCTATCTACCTAGAAAATTAAAATAAAGAGAGTGTTACAGATATGTCACACTGTCTTATAAAGACATAATAAAACTAAGATGTGTGAAAAGCTTGAAAACAATTATTTTGCTTATTGTAACATATTGCTACGCCACATTTTTCACAACCCGTTTGTGACACTCCAGAACAGTTTGGATATTTACATCTGACTCTTTTTTCGGCCCAAGCACTTGATCCTTCCGTATTGCTACTGGAGGAACATATTGGGCTGGACTTTTACTTTTTTTAGCCTGTATATCAGACTCAATACTTCTTCGGTTTGTTTGAGATTTAATACATAACAAGGTGTATGGTTCTCTTGCTGCGCAATTTCATTTTATAGGATACTGTCAATTAAATAAAAACGCAGCCCATGTGGCGGTTATATTCTCCTACAATGCTTGATCTCTCAATGGTCACATATCTTTTTTTCAATTTTCGTATCTGGAAACTTGAATCTTCGGCAGTTCACCCACGAAGCTTGATGAAAGCGTGACTACTTTCTTGTCTTTCCATGCAACCGTAGATATGATATATACGCCTTCAACGCTGCTAACATATTCTACAGAGTAGCCACGTTCTTTTTTTGAGATCTCTTTGTCAGTACGCTGTTTGCAATTAGGTATGCGATATCGACGTACCGTTCCAAGACTTAGAATGCCTTGTTTTGCCAGATACGCCAGAAGTGGCAAGGATATACAGTAGTTGTCAGAATAAAGGCGGTAATTGTTATTTCGCGGAATGTTACGCGAAAGACGAACGACAACATTTGAAGCGGCACCTAAATCAGGTTCACTAGACTGAACTATATGTTCTGCTCTGACATAATTTTTTATTTATTTAATTAGTAATCTCGTCTATAAGTTCTTTAGGAAATAATTTGCTAAAGAATTGGAAAGGAGTATCAAGCTCTAAAAAGTCCTGCGGAAACATCTCATCGCCTTATAAATCGGAGTTGTGGCTCATTTAGTTCTATGTGTCTCTTTCTCCATGTAATATTAAATTTTTATCTACTTTGACGACGTGAAGAACTTTCTGGTTGCGAAGATGTTGTAGCAATGGCTGGTTGTTGGGAAACAATAGCATCGTACTCTATGTTTTCATTAATATTGACCAACTCCTAAGTTTCATTGATCATCATCTTCGAAACTATCTTCACTGTCCTCATAGTTAGAAAGAAGCTCCATAATTTCATCATCTATGAGATTTCGAGAAGCCATCCTGTCGAAAAGACAAAAGATCAATGACTGCACTTTAGGAACATAATAACACAATGTGAAAGGGCACATACAAAAAATCAAAAATTTTACCATCAATTGTCACATAATATAATATACAAATATAATATAGGTATCAATATTTACTTACCTGCAAAATTCACAAAAAAACTTTTATATTTACACACGTTTTTGTATTTTTTTTAATATTTCATTATTTGGTCGTTAACGTATTTTACAAATCGGCGGCAACAGAAGTTCGACTTTATTCCACTATTTGTAACGACGTCTAGTTCTCAATTATTATACTAAAATGCAAAGATACATTCGTAACTGATATGACACATTGAATTAAAAGAAAATAAAACATCAATTTGAGATTTTAGAAGGAGTTGATAGGTTTGTTACAGTAATGTCACACTGTGATATAAAGGGTTAAGATTAGCGTGTTCAACTAAATGAACACTTCTTATTCACAATAGTATTATTTTAAAATAGGTAGGTATATACATTTTATTTATGCGTGACATAGAAAATCGAATCTGAAACTATTCCCAATACCAACCAAATACTATTCTTATTCAGCTTCAGTGTAGAATTCACGGATCAATATATTTATTATTCATGAGCATAAGGGGACTAGAGTGGAGCACAGCTTTTGAGTATTTATTATTTCAAAGTTTAAGATTCGATAATACAATTATTTATACTATATGTTTAAATTTGTGAAAAATTAGAAACATAAGAATTAAACGTAATAATTACATACATTGTAAATTAAAAAAAAAGCTTGAAAACTTTGAGGCCAGTAGTGGCGCAGTGGTACAAATTGTGACTGTAAAACCGACTGGTTGTGGGTTCGATCTCCACTCGAGGAGATGAAATATTTACTTAAATTTATATTTCCATTTCTTCGCTCTGGTGTCGAGGCAAAGCGCGGCGTTGAGTTCTGCCACTCAACACTCAATATCTCCAAAATTCGGCAGAAAGTGGGGAACGGAGCGTCTTAACACTAGGTTCCCTCTGCCTACCCTGCTGTGCGCGGGATACAACGTGAAGCTAATTTAGAAACATTGTAATATTAAAATATATAATAAATAAGTTATAAAATAAAAAAGTATATCGAATGCTATAAGGAAATGCTTTTATAGAAACTACTACAGCTTTCTAAAGTCGATTGCGGATATAAGCTGAGAGCTTAAAAAAGGGAATGCTGTTTTTACAGTAATATTTCATGTTATGAGGATGAAATAATATGCAAAGGTTACCACAAATATATAAAGTAGTAGGTACTTTACTTCATTCATCAAGGCAATGCAAATGAAATTCTACAGATAGATAGATACATTTACTAGGCCACATTTTATATCAGGAAAGCGAAGGCTTCCCACGGGATTGCTAGTAATTTATGGAAATTATGACATGAATTTTAATAAAGATTGATCGAACTGTACTAATTTAATGATACGAGATTGTATGAATCGGTGAAAAATATATATTTTCAGCGGTATAAATTGGTGATATGGTCTCCTCCTTTTTCGAATTCTACGCTATACTATAATTATACTTTATGAAATTATTACTTTATTATCTGTAAAAATATCTAAAGAAACTTATTCTAAATCTCTATATATAATAAGACAGTAAAAATATTTTGTCTGTACATTTAGTAATTTTGACTGAAATGGATAGAGGGACAATTAAAAAGAATAATAGAAAGCAAAAAGATTTTTTTTCAAATTTCTTGTCTGTCTGTCTGTCGACATATTTTTATCCACATTTTTATCTGAAAGTACTGCACCGATGAAAATTTCACCAATTGCTTTGTTTTAACTCAACTTAACTACTAGAGTTTAGTTCATCAAAATCGGTTAATTAAAAAAAAAGTTATCGTCATTTGAAAGAAGTCGTAATTAATTTAACACAGAGATAAAGAACGATCTTGAAAGAAATATCAAGTAAATACAAAGATTTTTTGGTTAATTCGTTCATATAATATATGTAACTAATTTAAAAACTGTACAGGAGTCAATATGCAATTATTACAGTTATTTTACAAAGAATATTATGAATCCTTCAAATCAATAATTTAACATTTAAAGCTGTTTCTGAATGAGTAAATTAAATAATTCGCTGACATCAGCACATTTAACAGAGTATATTATATAGGTAAAAAGAACATAAAGTTACAAAAATATATACGTGTAATAAATAATTAGCTTTATGTAAATTTTATAAATATCAAATATCAACAATGGTCGTATTTTTTTATTTAAAACAATCAAAAATTCTTTGACGATAATGTTGTAAAAAAATCATATTAGAAGTCATTATTATATTATAGTTGTCAATCAATTCTGCTTTTTAAATCAATAATCATGTATTTTAAGCGGGCGAAGCAGTGGGCGAGCCGCTAGTCTTAAATAAATAGATTAAGGGCCAGTTTCACCAGATACGAATACAGTTACAGATAGTAATCTAACAATTAATGCTATCTCACAGACAGAGGATGAAAATACAAAAAGAACTGTTTCTTAAATTTTCTAGAATAATTTTCTCTTTAATGAACGATAACAGTTGGTAACAATTCCTATGATTGGTTACATTTTTAAATTACAAATAAGTGTGAAAAATTAAATGCATGTACCAAATGTGTATCTACTAGATATTGCTATTCGAGACCTGTGAAACCACAATTTATAGCTAGTCTGGCAGATAGTGCTGACCAGGACTTTATCAACCTGTGGTGAAACTGACCCTTAGTATTTATTTTACATTAATTTATCATTACAATACAAAATTATCTTTTTAGACAAAAATAAGAGGGCAAGGGTAAATTAATATATCTTATTATAATACAATAAAAAAAATAAGTTTCAGCATAACTAATAGAACAATGGTAATGGAATAAAACCTGTATACGGTTGTTAATTGCACTGGTGTGACGACGGTATGCTCACTATCAACCCGCCACAGCGGGTGTCGATGCAAAGCGCGGCGTTGAGTTCTGCCACTCAACATGCAATGCCTTCATAATTCGGCAGAAATTTATCTATTGAGCAATTATAATTAAGGCTATAATAGCTTCAAGCTTATGGTTATTTATCGTTTTGAGAAACAGAAAATTAGTTTTTACGGAGAAGGGCACTCTGTTCTATTTCGACTCCGTTTCCTTCACGAAGTTACTTCACAAAGATATGGCTTATTAAAGCAGAGACAAGTTTTGCATTTTATTTAATAAAATTGTGAAGACATCCTTTACTTTTGGTACAATAAAACAAATATATTTTTTATATTTTTATGTAGGTACGAATCTTGTTGCAAATTGCAAGAATATATGTATATAATCTTAGAACGGAATGTTATTCTCTACATTTGTTCCGTCTGATTTAAGTGAGCCACGTTTCTCACGTTCTTCTTTTTTGTCCTAAGTATATTGAAATATATTTATGTATTTCTATATATATTCTATTTCTATATATTTCTTTAGTTTTTTCCTATAATAAACTTTCCTATTCGTTTCTAATCCTACTCTACTTAATATGCATCTCTTATAAATTGGAGTCTTGACTCAAGTTTTGGGGCATTTCTATTGTTTTGAAGTAATGTAATAATATCATTGATTTTCCCAGAATATGTCTTTTGGAGACTCTTAAGACAGTGTTAAAAAAATCTGCGATGGTTTCTTTTTAAATGGTAAAGAAATAAATAATAATAAAGGAATATTCTAATCCTTTTTTAGCTTCACGCTGTATCCCGCTGCACAACGGGCAGAGAGAACCTAGGAACCTACTGTTCCCAATAAGAAACTTCCATTACTTAGTAAATACGCACTTGTTTAATTTATACAACATGAAACAAAATCTTCTAACATATATACGTATAGCATACAAGGAAATGTGTTACTATAAGTTGGTTACAGAACCAAAATACAGATTTTATAGGGTAAGTAGTACAAAATACAGATTTTGTAGGTAAGTAGAAAAATGTTGTTAGTGGTTTTTTTTTTACATTTTTAAAGTTCACACTTAGGAAAAGTAATATTTAGGAAACATATAAAAAAGTTGATTACTGATTTTTTATAGCTTTACGGTGTATCCTGACATAGCGGGGTGAGCAGAGGAAACATAGAAACCTGGAGGTTAGATACCCCATTCTTATTAAAACATTTTTGTTCTCTTCTTTCCGCTGAATTCCGAAGGCAGAAAAAGATGGTTCAAAAAAATATTGGGTATTGAATAGTGGAAGCCAATAATACCAAAAAAAAATATGCGTTGATATTCCTTTTATTGCGGTTCAAACCTACAAGCACCATATCCACGAAAACACGTCTAAACGACTACAGTGACATGGATAACTAACTAAAATAACCAACTAGAAATAATATGAAGATACATAAACATGTAAATAAATTATACACACAAACCATAGCCATTTTACATGATAAAATATTCTAAAGTAACGTCTCTTTCAAAAGACAATAAATTTTTATTAGAGACGTTGAGGGCAGTTGAGGCACAGGAGTTGTGGGTTCGATACCCACTCGAAGAAATAAAATATTTAATATTTTCATATCTCTGATCTGGTTTCAAGGCAAAAAAGCTCGGCATTGAGTTCCGGGGAACGGAGTGTCTCAACACTAGGCTCCATTTGCCTACCCTGGTGTGTCCAGGACACAGCGTGAATTTGTGAAACTTTTATATTGAAATCTTCACTCATTCGTTAAATTTCATAATTAATAAATGCTGAAGCATATTTAGCACGTCACGTTATGGAATGGACTTAGTTAGAATTGGACAATCGAATTGGCTATATAGCAGCAATATTTGTACCACTGACAATTAGCTTTAAAATAATTTCAAAATTTAGTAGGCTGATGTATGTAACAATTTCCTTTAAATAAATATACTTTTTTAGCTTCACGCTGTACAGAGCATATAGCAGGGTAAGCAGTGATAACCTAGTGTTAAGACACTCCGTTTACCACTTCTCGCCAAATTTTCGAAATATTGCGTATTTATTTGCACAATTTTTGTTGATTTGTCTTGCTATATAGCGAAGAAAATGAACATTTAGAATAATTCTTTTCCCTGAGTGGGAATCGAATACACAATCGTCGTGTTTACAATCAAGCTGTACCAATGTGCCACGACGACTTCATATAACGTTGCTTATTTAATTTTTATTTATATTTGATTCTAAAAAGTTGTCTAACATCTTTGGCTACTTATTACATTGAACATGGCAGTTGTAGGTTCAAATCCTACTACGGGTGCGGAGACGATAATAAAAGTTCCTTCCCCGATTTATCTGTCAACATCGGAAACGCAAAACAAAAAGTATAGATATCGTATCGAAAAATAAATTTACACGAATTACATGAATATATATGTTTATGAATGCACACGATAAAAATAAAACAAAATAAATCAGATTCTACAAACATCAGTTTTTAGTGCTTACTTGCGAATATTATTTTATATTACTAAAAATATTTACTGAAAATTATATGATAATTTAGCCGGCGGCCACTGACAGCGAGCTCGTTAATTTTATTCATATGAAGTACACTGAAAACTCATATAAATAGGATGGTATTAAAATTGGGCGTCATATAAGAATAATACTTAGAGATTTCATTGTGATATAATTGGTAAGGGTCGCGATATGTTTAGGTTAGATTTCCACGTGAAGGAGCTTCTAGCGTGTCGTTTCTATCTTCACATTTTAGTCTTCATAATAACATTATCATTCAGAGAAAATAAATAGATTCTTCATTTCATTTCATCAGGATGATGAGACGTGTTTGATACCAATTGTTCTTGATAACGCCATAATAATTATTGAAAAGGTTTTTTATTGAATGTACTATAATCTGTGCACTGCCACGGTCTGTATGGCTTGTCTACGCTTCGACCATGATCTTTTTCGCACATTCTTATCGTAAGTCACCCATTTATCATCACCCGTAATCAACTGCTTAAGAAATGGTTCGGAATTGTAACGTTTCAACATTAGATTTTTCTCAGTGAGATGGTGTGGTACCCAAATGTCAAGTTTTTTCTTGTACCCAGATGACGTAAAACTGACGTAAAACAGATGACGTAAAACTGTTTTATGATCAACAGCCAGTTTTTCAGCAAAGTCGTAGCTACTAATATGTCGATCTTCCTTCACTTTCTCAAAGATGGCACTAATTTATCTGTGACAGGGCGTTGAGAACCTCATCATTCACACTAAAATTTACAGACTTGAAACGCTCGAACCATATTTGTGCTACTCTTATTGATATCGCATTAGGTCCGTAAATCACACAAATTTTCGCGCGGCGTTCGTCGTATTTTTATCTTTTTTGTAATAAAACTTTAAAATGTATCGAATTTCTTCGTCACATACGTTCATTTTACTTGCTTCAAAAACAATAAAGAAATGGCGGGAACTAGCTTTGTTTTATTTATTGCAACTTCAGAATGTCACATCATTTAATGGTATTAAAACCTGCCAGTTACATTCAGTACAACCAAAGAGGTTTGACAACTAAAACTACTCGATATACATATATATAGGGGAGGCGATTTTTAAAGTTTGTGTCATATCTAAAAATTCTACAGTTTTTAACTTCTTTACTATTTCACAATGCTTAGTCCAACTATTGTGCCACACAATCGTAGCATCATATGTAGAAAAATATATAAGTTAAAGGTGCAATATCAACTTTAGTAGCAGTAGTCAAATGTTCAAAGCTGCCCCCTTCAGGGGTAGTTTTGAACATATATGGGGCAGTTTTGAACTATCATCGAATTCAATGAAATTAAAAGGCTTATCAAACTTTTAAGTAACTTTATTAATAAACTTAACATTAGAAACGATGGAGATCAAATATTAGTACCATGTTAACTTAAAAAAATAATATACCTAGTTTAATATTGCGATAGTACTAGTACTAGTGTTAAATAACTTTAATATTATTAATAGACTTTAAAAAATGAACAAACAAAAAAGTAGCTTTGGCTTCCTAGAAGTAATTAACGTTATGGGATCAATCATAGAATAAATCTAATATTATGAAAATAAAACAAAATATTTTTTAAATTAACAGCTTACTACCCTAATTTGAACTTAGAAAAATTAAATTTAAAGGAAAACATGGATGTAGTACGTGACGTAACCAGCAACTGAAATTGGGGGAAGTAGTCTACGTAAAAAATTAAAATCAGCTTCACGTTTTATCCCGCACACAGCACGGTATGCAGAGGGAACCTAGTGTTAAGATACTACGTTCCCCACTTTCTGCCGAATTCTGGAGGCATTGCGTGTTGAGTGGCAGAACTCAACTAAATAAATATAAATATGTAATAAATTTAAGTAAATATTTCATCTTCTCGAGTGGAGATCGAACCCACAACCAGTCGATTGTACAGTCACACTTCGTGCCGCTGCGCCATGACTGGCCTCAAGCTAATCTACGTAAGACTTTTGAAAAACTAACGTAGCACTTGTCCTCTTTCTCAAGAAAGAAAAAAAATACAAGCTGCTTTCTTATTATTCACAGATGATGAGACATTCGCGAAGTCTCCAATATTTATTAAGTTATAGTCTAATTCCATTTCGTAGTCTTCATACGCACAGATTTCAGTATCTTCATTCTCTTCACAGTAAATTGTCACTTCTTCTTCTGATTCCAAATGCATTTTTGAGTCAGTTTCTTGTGAAGAAAAGCTAATTATAGTTTTGTTTTTCTTTCGCGGTATTTTTTTACATATAATAATATTCAAAACTGCCCCATTTATTTTGTTCAAAGCTGCCTCAGTGGTAATTAAAAAATCACAAACGTTTTTTTTTCAAGTAAATGTTTCAAAATTGTAGTGATTTCTAGTTTATTGCATGATATATGAAACATTCTAACTAAAAGGGGAAAAAATAAAACCATATACCTTGAATTGGATCCCTGCGATCCTTACGCGTTTATTTCAAAATGCATAAAATTTTATTCAAAATCAAAACACTCCTCGTAACTCAACAACTGGTTCTCATATATCAGCGGTGACAAGTGACACGTGTGCAGATTAGTGCTGTCACTACTCAAAAAAAATCTACCAAAATTTCTTTTTAAAATAGCTCTGTTAACACATATTTTCAAAGGTGCCCCTGTTCTAAGCTACCCCCCTCTCCCCTACGATCTATTAGTAATATTCCAATATTATGCTGGCACATTGTTGATATCTTATTACTGAAACAATATCGGGTCTGCCAAGACAATTTTCCTCGAAATCGCGTTGAGATATTAAGCTGAAATTAATATCAAATATGTCACGAGTTGGAGTTCGTTTTTGCCGCATTCTTGATAGAATTCGCAATACCAAAATAACTAAAACCTACAGGGTACTTGCCGTTGAATTATGAATTTTCATAAGAAGTGAAAACTTTTAGTACAAATATAAAAAAGCTTATAGGTTTAGCACAGTAAACAACCATTACAGACTTAAATCTGTAGTTCATTTCATACAAAATTATTGGTATTGAAATTATAGTATTTTTGAAAGCAAAGTTAACTTTGTGAACTTTTATAAGTTAAGTTTTATACTTCCCATTGACCTACAATCAAATAATAAATAAAAAAATATTTTAAAGAATATTTTTCCACAAATTTGCTATAAATAAATGTTTTATTAAATTAGCTGAAACTTTACTTTTCAATATAAGTTTCTAAAATGATAATATTTATTAGGATACGAAAGTAATGCTTATTAGTAAATTAATGATTATGTAATTCAAGCAGGCGAAGCCTCAGCACATTTTAAATACTGCAGTACGAAGATAAGAGAGATAATTATGTCGTTTTCGATTAGGCTTACAATATCTGTGGAATTGCAGCTAGCGGACATACATATACATCTAAACCTCCATATATGTGGATATTGAATATTGATTACAATTACAACTGTCAATTATTTCAGGCAACATGTAAAGCGATTTTGCATCCATTTTAGTTTTAAATTGAATTGGACTTAATTAAATTCTTTTGAAGCCTTTTCGAATATGTTGATTTAATAGGACCGTAAATAAACATTCGATGTCGCAGTTTAATGGGACAGCGTCTGTCTATACTATAAGCATGATGGTTTGGTGTTCAATCTCAGGAGGAGGAGGAGGAATAAGTATGCATGAATATATCTTTTTTTAAATTTGTTTTTTTAATGAGATTTCTAGAACGTTTGGATATAACTATGCTAGGCGATTGCTGTTATCGTGATGAAAACGAGATGATTCTATAAAGCGTAAAAGAAGAATTTAGAATTTAGAAACATTCTGGAATTAAATTGCATGCATTAAAATCTATTATATTTTTATTCTTTTTTTTTAAATAAATGTGTCAGAAATAAAAAAAAACATTTTTAGAAATTAAATGCATATACTTTTATTCGACGATAGGCCTAAATAAGAAAACATGCCCGTTTAAATAGGGCACTTAATTTTTTAAAATGTTTCGTTTGTTTCTTTTGAGGTATGGCAGCCTAAAAATTGTAAATTATTCCATATATATTCCATAAACCATTTTCATAATAAAAAATATAGAAGATATTTTGCGCTTAAATGCAAGTCATTATATTTTCACGTTGGAGTTCATAATTTTCTGCAAACTGCACACTCGACCTCCATATCCAAAATTTCAGGCTATAATACACAAAATAATGTGGTGGTCCTATAAATTTAAATTATAAATTTAAATTTAATATAAATGACCTAGAACTTTTACGTCTTGGACAATATTAGTATTCTAAGGTACACAATACATCCACACAAAAAAAACACAAAAATAAATGTATAAAATAATTTCAAATAGCTAATAAGCTTTTTTTACTTACCTTTTTAACTTAATAAAAAAGGAACGCTTTTTTTTAAGTTTGTTTCTCGTAATACTTTTTTTACTTTTGTAATTTTATTAAATGATATTTCAACGTGAACATTTATAGTGTTTTGTGGCAATTGTTAGAATCCAGGCAGCTCGTGTGAGCACACTTACACAGCGCGGCGTCACACACAATGGTTGTTTATCACTGTTTGATAACAAACTTGCGGGAGCAATGTTGGTCCTCGGTCGACATTCATTAAAGGTTTAAAGCGCGCATTCAATTCACATTAAAATATGCTCCACATAATAGATCTTGTCAAAATATTTTTTCATTTTAATGTTCTTTGAAAAACACTTTTACCTATCAGTAATAAGACTCAGATTCAGTGTCGTACTATATGTGCATATAACAGGGTAGGCAGAAGAAAACCTAGTATAAAGAAGCTCCGTTCCCTACTTCCCGCCGAATTTTGGAAGCATGTTTGCGCGTGATTGTATATTGAACGGCGGCCGCCTTTTGCCTTGTTACCTCGTTGTGGCACAAGACTGTGACTGTAACGCGACAGTTGTGAGTTCGATCCCACTCGGAGGTTTAAAATATTACTTATTAATATTTTCATTTCTTCGCTCTGCCGCCAAGGCAAAAGGCCGGCGTCGAATTCCACCGCTCAATACGCAACGCCTCGAAAAATGCAACTGAAAGTGGAGATCGGAGTGTCTTAACATTTGGTTACCTCTACCTACCCTGCTGTGTGTGGATACAGCGTGAGGCTGTATAATACATCCAATACAAAAAATTATATGTACTTAGTAGAATAATGACATTTCCACAACTACAGCAAGCCTACAGCGACGTACTTGAATTCTAAACGCCGCGGCGTGTGTCACTGACTTAATTAAGTTAATGTAGAACGAGCTTTTAGGACAGCCGTGCGATATACGCTCCTAGGGAGATTGCGTATGTCGCGTTCCTTTGTAGATCTTAATAGGGAGTTGTGTTATGTATAGGTATTTCATTTCTGTACTAAGCTATTTCGAAATAATTCTAAAATGATTTTTGAACATTTTTTTTAAAGTGTTATTCCAAACTTAGGAAAGAAAAATACTATAATTATAATAATAAACCCGCGGCTCCTGAGTGTTCGAGTAGTAAGTATTCTATAATGATATTGGTAATTTGACACCATTGGATCTGTTAGATATTGTTAGATATTACACGTGGTTATATGTTCGATTTACCAATACGTTAGGCCGTTAAGCAAGATGTAGCGTTGAATCTAATACCCAGCACGTAATATTTGTTAAGGGAGAGAAAATAAACAAATTTGGATTTGGAACATTTTTACCTATCTTATTACAACATACGGGATTTTGTTAAAGATGTGTAAAATAAAAAATATATCACCTTTTAGTTTTCATTCAACCAAGAAACTTAAATGATAACGTCACTACTCACTAAACATTTAAAACATACAAATATACATACATATGAGGCCAGTCGTGGCGCAGGGGCACAAAGTGTGGCTGTAAAACCGACTGATTGTGGGTTCCATCCCCACCCCGAGGAGATGAAGTATTTACTTAAATTTATATTTCTATTTCTTCGCTCTGGTGTCAAGGCAAAGCGCGGCGTTGAGTTCTGCCACTCAACACACAATGCTACCAAATTTGGGGAAGGACAGAAAGTGGGGAACAGAGTGACTTAACACTAGGTTCCCTTTGCCTACCCTGCTGTGTGCGGGATACAGCGTGAAGCTGATTTATATGTGTGAAATATACGTAATGTTATATTTTCTAATAACTAGTGAATAAATCTTGTACAGCAGTATGAACGTGAATTTCATTTTCGTATGATGATTTAGGACTTTCAGTAGCCAATTTGTGTAAACGTAACATAATGAAGGAATAATATAAACCTTCGCAACGAATGGTACATATTTTATAAAGAGTTTTTGGTCTTTTTGGCTTATTAATTCCAATTTTTAAAAAAATATGGTTAAAATATGGTTGTATATCACTCTACTTTAAAAAAATGCAAAAAATGTTTCTTAATTAACAAAATTACTATAATAAAAAATAATATCAAAATCAAAAAAAACATATAGAAAACATTATTTTTTGAACATGATTAAAAAATAATATAGAAAACATTTATTTGAGATTGGAGAGGAACTAAAAAATATTTATATTACTTTTATTCTGGTTTTTGCACAATAGTTTTACACAATAACGATTTCTATTATTATATATTCCTCTTGAATGAGATATCAATTGGAACATTTTCATTATTCAAAACATTAATCTCAATAAACGATCTATTGAGCCATGCTGTATTATAATAAATGTTATATACTCAAACGTACTGAATATTTTTATATGGTAACAAAATTGGAACTTTTGTTGAAGAAATAATAATAATTATGGCTATCGAAGACACTGTGGTCTTAGTTCTAGATGCAGGGTTCTTATCTACTAAAGCTGGATTTACGGGAGAGTGGTTTCCTAGATCACACGACAGCAACAACTGTAAGACGGTATGTGTATTTATAATTTCGACAAGTAATCACAAAAGTAATCGTGTTTTTATACCTGTAGTGTACTTATAAAGACGATTAAAAAGTCAAAAAAGTTTTTGTAGCTACCTTGGATTTCTTCATCGTAGCCTACATAAAGGATTTTAGATTGTTTTCGAAATAAAAAAGTATAAATTAAGACACATTACATTAAGTCACTTCCGTCTCCCACTTTCCAGAAAAAAGAATCTGGAGAAAAGTAGAATTTGGAGGTATTGCGTGTTGAGTGGCGGAACTCAACCCCGCGCTTTGTCTTGTTACCAGATCGAGGAAATAAAAATAATGAAAATGTAATGTCCTCGAGTGGGAATCGAGCCCACAACCCATCGTATTTAACATCGCAACCTCGTGCCCGAATAAAAAATACACTTAACTATTACCTAACCAAGAAATTTAATAAATCTAACTAATCTACTACCCAAATAAGCGAAATAACCTCTTAAGCATCAGTAATATATCGAAAATGTATGAAAATTGACACAACCATCAACGTCGTATGCCCATTGGGGACGTGCTGCATTTGCACCGTGACGTCCTCGCTAGTACCTGCCGTATGTATCCCTATATATCCTACGAAGAGATGCATTGAAT
This sequence comes from Heliconius erato demophoon, assembly GCA_018249695.1. Classification (NCBI taxonomy): domain Eukaryota; kingdom Metazoa; phylum Arthropoda; class Insecta; order Lepidoptera; family Nymphalidae; genus Heliconius; species Heliconius erato. Next base: position 17,468 of record DWQW01003349.1, read on the forward strand.
TTGTAAAATCTTTTGAATGAAATGTCCGATTTTAATAATTTAAGGAGTGAACTGGGGGTATTTAAATAATTTCGAATACGAAATTATTTATTTGGATAAAGATTCATATAAAGGTAAGGTCGGTCGGCACGTATAGGTTAATTGGCAGAGTGCTTTGACAGTTTCTGAAGGGTCAAATTTAAATATAGTAGTATAAAAATATATATAGAAATTGATTATTTCCATTTTTTATTCCTGTACCTATACAGATAATTAAATGTATACACATTGTTTATAAATATCATGTAATGATTCGTGTTTAGATAATTTATGATTGTATAACATTTTCACGCCACTTATATGCCGCTGACACTATTCATCATGTAAAATCGCTTACAGTTTCAGATTTGACTAAATATTAACTAGTATAGCTGTGGCATGGTCCGTGCTATAACATTACGCATAAAGATAATTTTCTGCTTGTTTAATATGGTAAATTTTTAAAATTGAATATTTAAAAGAAATATCATTATTTATAGTTTCACACGTTTTATCTGCGTAGGGTAGGCTCAGGGAACCTAGTGTTAAAACGTATCGTTCCCCACTTTCCGATAAATTTTCGAGACTTTGCATATTAAGAGAAAATGTTAAACGTCTTCTAACCAAACAATAGCGCACGTTTAGGCATCCGAGGGAACAAAAATAATCAATTCCTCGAGTGGGGATCTAACTAACAGTTGCTATCCTCTACGCGACAATGGCTTTAATGTTAATGGTATAACAACGTAGAAACTTTTTAAAACTTATTTGTTTTGTTTGTGTATACTTTACTATAAAATGCGTACATAGCGATATACACTAAAATAATATAACAATTTATAAGTTGCATTAATTACACTCTAAAAAATAAAACGAAACACCGTAAAGTAGATTAAAGTATAACGGTAAAATCATTAAATAAAGGTATGTCAAAAATATATTACGTCGTATACCGTTTATGAAAAAGTTAATAAATAGTGCAGTGCTGTGCAATGAGTTATGTTGCAATATGTCAAATAAATATATTGCATTTGAATTTTCATTGTTGAAGAGCCAGTGGTCGTAATTGATAACGGTAGTTACAGAATTAAAGCCGGATTTTCATGCGATAACCATCCCGTTTCCCAAATTATCTATGCGGTACATACGGACGTGAATATTATGACGTTTGTATCAGTGATGATGCAATAAACGCTGATGACTTAGAAGTCTCAAAGCCGGTTGTGAATAGTAAAATTTCAGACTGGGACAACATGGAAACAATTTGGCATCATGTTTTCTACAAAGAATTAAAAGTAGCTCCAGAAGATCGATCTGTTATGTTGGCTTGTGGACCCGCTGCGACGTTAAAGGAAAAGTAACTTGGCTATTAAGTTTAATTGCTATTATAACATTATTGTAATGTGTATTCTATTTAAATATCATCACTATTTAAAGATATCACATTTAATCTAAATTTCTTTCGTTCTGGGTAATGAAATTCAGGAAATATCTTTAAAGAAATTTAAAAATATTATTAAGATATATGTCTATAACCGACGCGTAAAGTTGAGCAATAATCATTTTCAAGTTTTTTACGACGGAATGAAATATTTTAGTTTTTTTTAAAAGAGAGTAAACTAAATACAATTTGTTTTAGGATCGAGTGCTGCGAAATATTTTTTTAAATACTGAACTCTCCCGCGCTTTGCATACAATCTCAAAACGTTTTGGCTATGTACGGATCGGGCGTTACTACGGGCCTGTGCGTCGACTTTGGATATTCTACTACAAAAATTATGCCCGTCCTTGAAGGAGGATTACAAATATTAGAATATATCGGAAAAAGTTTACAAGAAAGGAAACTGCTTCAAGCAGTCAAAGTACCGGTGGATATTGAAAATATTAAAAGAGTGCTACATTACACAAAACTGTGCTATGCCGAAAACTAAATACGAAGTTAAATATAAAATTATCAGTGGGGAAGAAATAGATGTTACTAATGAAGTTTTCATGGCTGCGGAAATGCTTTTTCAACCGCATTTAGTTAAAGAAGTAGGTGCAGAATTTATGTCTTTACAAGACGCCACGGTGATGGCAGCTTTGAAGTGTGATGATGAATTAAGATTAGAATAGTATGATGCTATTGTACCTTGTGGAGGATTGTCTTTAACACCTGGTCTTAACGTAAAATTGGAATGCGAAAAGACAAATATGAGAAGTGAATCAATCGGTATCGATTCTTTCTTCACCTGAACCTTACACTGTTACATGGTTAGGTGGAGCTGTATTTGCAGGGCTTTCTAATACAGAAAAATTGTGTGAAAAAAGGGTCAATTTGAAGATCAAGGAGAGAAAACTGTAAAAAAATTATGTAACCTTTTAGATAAAACTCTTTTAACGGGTTAATCGAGTATATATATTATACATTTTTGGAATTCTGACGTTTCGAACATTTTGCGTTTGCGTTTTGCATTGCCTCGCTTACTGCTCTGGATTCTTGAAGCATGAACTCATTTTATCTTTTCGTCTGGTGTTGTGGGTGCTTGAGACTATAAAGTTTTAATGACCCACTCATTAAATCTCGGGTGGAAGTAAGTTTCCAACCTGTATTAAAATCAGAATGTTTTTTAATAGACTCGCAGATAATTCTGGTAATATCTCTTCTCCTTAGCAAAACTATGGGATTCATCTCATTGCAATATCAAACCTGATGTAATGGTTGGCCTTATTCATTATTTCCTTACACACACACAGCTGTTTCGTTTATTTGTTCTTGAGATAAGAAACCTGAAAATAATAAGAAATAAAAATAATGTAATGTTAAATGCTTAGGCGTAGTTTATATAATTTACGATTATTGGTACTGGCATTTAAAAAATGTACAAAAAAAATTGGTGCGATATATTTTCATTTTATTTTAGGGTTCCGTACCTCAAAAGGAAAGAAACAAATCCCTTATTGGATCACTTATCTTTAGATAAGATTCAGGTATATCATTGCCTCTCTGAAAATGTGTTAGTTTTGGCAATCTGAGAACTTGGCAATTTGAGAATTTGGTAAAAGTTAGGTAAGTTCAACACAATCAACCTCTGTAAAATAGGTGATTACTGAGAAAAAAAAAAACATAAAATAGCAGTAGTACTTGAAAATATCATCATTAGTTTATCTCCGCTTCCAAATTGTCAATTGAGCTGATTTTTGATGTTCTAAAATTGACAAAAAATTATTAGTTTTGGGCCCAAGATTTTCCCTCTACTTTATATTAACTATTAATTTTAATTATATATATTAATTTCATACAAAATTGAGCGTATACGCTCGCAAACTTAAGTTCGTCAATTTTCTGTTGACCTACAACACACAATAATTTTTTACTTGCAACATAAGCTATGTTCTATTAATATAAAATAAAAAAAAACAATGTATTTAGCTTCACGCTGTATCCCGCATACAGCAGGGTAGACAGAGGGAATTTATCCCTTTCCCCGCTTTCCGCTGAATTATTCGAAGCATCGCATGATGAGTTGCGGAACTCATCGCCGGGTTTTTTGCCTTGGTACCAGAATGAAGAAATGATAATTCTTATAAATAATAATTCATTCAATCATTTCCTTTCATTGTTACACTCACACCCTTGTGCCCCTGCGGCCTCGTTCTATGAATATAATTAAAAAAAAACCTCACGATTCATTCATTTATTTCTATTTAATATTCGTATGTACCATATATAATACTTAAATTCAAAAAAAAAAAAGCCCATCCTTCCATTCCATTAGTTATATACGTACATACATCCTAGATACATATCGATGTATACAATATAAGCATTTAAATATTTAGCGGATCTGTTTCCGATAATAATAGCGGACCGAGTCCTTGTAATCGGGACGAGCCTGCGCCCTAGAGGCACTTACTTTACATATACACATATTGTGAAATAAGGGTCCTTTTGAAAAGGTTCTGTGAAATGGAGGTCACAGATTGAAAAACATCGTAAAATATAAATGGAATTAAATATTTTAGGTTTAAAAGCCTATTTGTGTATATAAAATGTCGTTGTTTGAGAATATATCAGCGTCTGACTGTAAGCGCGATGGTTGTGGGTTCGATCCTCACTCGGGGGAAAGTTTAGAAATGTCGATGCCAAGTAAAACAAACAGGTTTAGTAATTCAATATTGTAGTAAGGCTGTTTTAGCATTAGCTTGACACCGACTTTAAAATTATAAAATCTTTTTACATTACTTCTGTCTAATTAAATCAAAGTGCATTTTACTTTGAAGTTAGTTTTTTTGGTTAAAAAATCATTTATTGAATAATCTCTTGTGTTTAATACGTATTTACATAGAACTATCATAAAATTACCATAAAACAGATCCATGCACTGGACAGATGCTTTTGACGATCAAATTAAGAACAGTAATGCGACAGTATTAAGGTAATATTTTTATATTTAAGTATAAAAAATATTTTTATACTTAATTATAAAAATAGGCAGCTGCACGCTTTTATGCTCCAGAATTCGGTAGTAGCGGAACTCAACGTTGACTTCAACTTACGCAGTCATACGCATACCGGCACCACGATGACATACATGTATGTGATGACACAATTTAAATTTGTCACGTTTTTTATTTTAAATTAATGTTTTCCGAATAACAGGGCAGGCAGAGAGAACCGAGTGTCAAGACACTCCTTACACCAATTTTTACGTGAATTTTTAAAATGTGTGGCGAAATTCAACGCCGTGCTTTGGTTGCCAAAGCGAGTTAACAAAAATAATACATTTACTCACATTCAGATCGAACCCACTACAACATTTAGTAAGACTGAGTAGTACCTGCTACAACGCTAACTATAGTTGCACAGCTTATAATCGGGCATGGAGTCTACATCTGACATTTAATGTCCGGCGCGAGGGTGACTGTCTGCAATCCCAATTAACACCACCCGGGGCGAGTATAACTCTATATTTGTTCGTGTTAACTATTTTGTCTTTCATTATTATTAATTATTCTATATAAACTTGATTTAAATCGATACTTATAATAAAATTGTAACAAATAAAAAAAAATATTGGGGACCATTATTTATGTAGTAGAACCGAAGACAATGGTTTTTATTTTTTTTTTGTCTATTTTTCAGTGCGTTTGTTCTTCTCTGAATCTTCAGCTTTTAATTTGTATAATGTTAAACCACCGAGATATCAATTTTTCAATTTCATCGAGGTTTAGGATCGGGATGGGAGTTTATGCAGGAAAAACTGCGTTTGCCGTGCACCGTCTACCTAAATACCGTATAGCTAGGACGTCGTAGCGCAATGGCACAAGCGTATGACTTTAAAAACGTTGTGAGTCCACTTCCTACTCGAGGAAAAGAATCATAATTTATTAATATTTTGAAGCCAGACGTGGCGCAGGGGCATGAAGTGTGACTGTACAAGCGACTGGCTGCGGGTTCGATCCCCACTTGAGGAAATGAAATATTAATT